>CAUOPT010000013.1:0-19544 GCA_963457585.1 Spergularia bocconei
GTAACGGCGTCGGTATTCGACCAAGGCTTGGGAGACCGACTTGGATTGTCGCCGAACAAGTTGCTCGGACAACGCATCCGCTCGAGCGATACTAGCCTGTATGCTCTCCTTCGCAGACAACGGGCCGGCGATGGCCAATTCAGACGCTGCGGTGCGCGTCGATACAAACGCCAAAGCCCCCGCGGCGATCATGACGAGCGCCAAAGTCGCATTCCTTTGCCATGCTCGGAGTGACCAGTGCGAATAGAGTACCATGGCTTCAGTATCTTTGACACGGGTTGCGATATAACGACCCGATCCCATCGTGACGATGACGACCGCCATGGTCCTGATACTAGGGATGTAGAGGCTCGACAAGGCTCAGCTAGCTGGTTACTTTTTGGGCCTTTGCCACATACTCACGATCCAGCATGAGACGCAAAGAACAAAGCTGACAGGGAGATTTGGAAAACCCCTTGTCCGCCGCAGCAACTGCAAACGACAAGGGCGACACCACCTGAAGCGAGAGCGCAGCCATGACGCTTGTCAATCCGGCCAGGAGTCCCTGGAGATGGCACGATGACAAGCGGCTAGCGTCAGACAAGGCTGTTTGACTGGCGACCGATCTGTATCCAACTCACCGTCAAGACGGTTACAGTCCACCAATCTACTGCATCTAGCAAGCCGCTGGACCCGAGCTTCTCGCCCGACAATACGGCCAGAGGCGAGATCAAGATGGATGTGGCGAGAGTCGAATAGAATGCCAATTCGACGACGTCTTGATTGAGAACGACGAGCGCATTCTTCACGAGAAAAGAGGCGTATCCCATGCACAATGCGTTGGCGCCAATGAGCGTATACCCGAGCATCGCTCCAGGTTGTTCCAGAGAAATGGAAGTGCCGACGTCGAGAGTCACGCCGGATGCGACGATGACCGCACTCATCGTTACCCATCGGGATGGCGATGGCGACTGCAACAGGGGTGTCAAGAGCAGATTGACGAGTACCGTCATGCCGAGTCGAAAGGGAATGTCGGCGAATGCGTCCAAATAAGCCGAGATGCTGCGCTCAGGGATCGATCCGCAGTCAGTCGACTCGATCTCGAAGGGTGATGTAAATCGCGGTCTGCTTACACGGCGTTGAACGCGACCAGCATCAGCAGTGGCCAGACGTGTGCAATCTTGCTCCAGCTCAGTGTCTTGGCCTTTGGTGTAGAAGCGAATCGGAACAACGCCAGCAAGACGGCAGCGACTCCCGACCGAATGGCCACTCCGGAGACAACTCCCAGCGAACTCTTGCCAGAGTACCTAGAGAGCATGTCGTGTTAGCGTCCTCCGCCACGGGGCTCTTGTCGATCGGCCCTCACCATCGATCCGCTGTATTCGACAGTGAAGTGATGAGGACGTAGCCCAAAATCGGTGCGATCTTTCGTTGAAAAGAGACGGTGTCAGTCCGACGATTGAAGGCGCGGCCGTGGGCTGGCTCGAGCTCACCCCCGTCGATGCAGTACTCGACATTTCGTTGGCCATTTCACTCTTGTCGTGGTGGTCCGGTAGCTGATGATCCCTCGGACCAGTGTATTTCCAGGTGGTTTTCGACATGTATGTGGCGTTGACGATAAGCGTGAATGGAGTGTCTGGAGCTGGACTATAGCACAATATGTGCGACGCATTTCGTGTGCGCAGCCCATCCTGTTTACATGTTTTCCCCGTCCGGACCCCCCCTCTTCCCCGGTCTCCATGTTGATCGCCAAATAGGAGAGACGAGGAGGTATATCATTTGGTTCCAGAATTATACCTCTGTCCGGCCGTGATCCCGATCGACATTTCCCTCGTATTACCCCCGTTTTGCACGTCGAGAACGTGGCGTCGAAAAGTTCCGAGCGCAAACTTGGCGCGATCGCCTTCGGTGCTTTTGGGCTATGGCAGAATATTTCCTCTTAGTGTGCTTCCAATCTGGGGATCCGGTGGGCATCAAAAGAATCGTTGTGCTCTCGGCTTCGAGCTCAAAATATCAACAGGTGCATCCCATGTGGCATCTAAGTCATTGCGGTAGGTACAACAACACTCGGAAGGAAATATCGCCAAGAACAAGGTTTAAACAGGGGTATCTATGTCCACGCTACGTGCTGGTCCCCACGTAATCGGCCATATTCCGTGATTCCTGGACTATCATGTTCCAAAGCAGCTGTACCGAACACCCACCGGTTGGGATCAGCAAAGCCCGCGGAAAAGGATTGGAACCAGGCGGCAACCTACCTGCTGCCAATAGTTCATGACGCCAATCTGACAGAACGCCAAACAGTCCTGGGGCGGTTTCTGATGGGCATCCGGCCGTTTGATAGACATTTCCCACACGTCGACGTATCGCATGGGAGGGTTCAAGTCTCGCTGTTGCTTGATGCCTTCAAAGTTCCACGCCGAGTTGAATCTTCGGTGAATGGTGTTGCCCTCAGCGATACCGTTCATGCGTTCGAACCAGTGACTATGAAAGCGGGGGCGAGGCGGCGTCAATTGTGCGTTACGAGTGGACAGAGTGACGATAAGAGCTCACTAGTTCCAAGATTTCAGATTACCGCTGATGGGCGATGCCCAGTCGGTCTGAGTGTTGTTGACTTGTGACCATTCCGTTCGATCAGACGGTCGATCTTTTCCATTCTGCGGGACATCCCACTCACAACTAGTCGAAGCAGCGCAGTCCAGATGCGAAGGCACGAGTGATCGCCAGAACGACGCGACCGGATGGGGAACGGCTCTGATTCTCGTCTTGAGCATGTCAAACTGCAAAGCCGCGTACTGAGATTGGGTGGTCACGTACAACGCCACTCGGCTAAACTCACCATCCTCTGATAGCCTACATCAGCATCCTCCTCCTTGATCTTGCTGCCCAGCGACTTGGTCGACCAGAACGATCCAGTGTTCATGACGATCAGGTTGGTTTCCTCCTTGTCCGCCGCGATCCTGACGGCCAAGCTCGCATTGCTCAAGCGGTCAGTCCACAGCGTGAACCAGTCTCCAAATTCCTTGTCGAGCTTGATGGCGACTCGATCTTCGGCTTCCTGCATCACAGTCTCGAGGTCGCCCTTGTCCAGCAGTTGATCGTGACGATAGTAGGTTACCAAGGGAAAGTTCATCCTCTCCGCAGCGACGCCAGCTTCCTTGATGAGCTGCGCAGCCAGCTTGCTTTTGGGATTGAGATCGAGAGAGTGGTGGAACTCGTTGTGCTTGTTCCTGGCCATCAAGCCGCCGTCGACGATCAACATGTCCACCCAGACTTGATACGTGTATTGTGATGACGAGTCTGCAGTGTAACGGACGGATTTATGAGCGAGCGACCGGGAACGGACACGACGTCGAGCGTGACTTACCACCGACAATGCTGTTCGATGTCGAGCCGTTCTTCGAATCAGTCCACTGCGCAGCGTCATCTTCGCAAGCTGACGAAACTCACGTCAGTCCACCTGGGCTCCTTAGCAACCGCTTGATCATTGCTCGCCGGTTCATCTCGAGCATCCTGCAATCTCCCATAGGTTTCAAGGTGGGGATAGCCACGGCCTTTATACGGTCAAATGCGTGCTCCTCTTTGGACTTTGGCTTTTCGCCCTCGATCGGGGCCAGGGGTTCACACTTTGTGTCGGCATCCTCCTGCAAGAACCACGTTAGGATGGGTATTGTTTATCGCCGAGAGACTTGCCACAGCTGGAATGCTCACCTTGAGCTGATACGCATCAAAGACGCCTTGCAAATCGGTAAAGTCACGATTCGACTCCCATGTTCCGTGAACAATATCGTATGCGTCGCAAAAGTTCCATCCGCCTTGATTCTGAGCGTCGGCCTTGTATGGTACCTGTGTGTCGAGCAGAGTCTTGAAGAATGCTTCGTCCTCGTTGTGTTCGGGGTAGAAGAGGTAACATGTCGTCAACAAGGCTGCTAAGAGAGCCCATGAGAGAGCCCATGTTCCCGGCCGGCGAGTTCGACGTTGTTGAGGAGCGGACATGGTTGTGCGAGGTCGATACAGGGAACGGTTCGGCGAGACCTACGCAATGAGCTTCAAGAGGGTCAAGAGTGAACTTGTCGATTGTCGTAACAGGGCGTGCCGGCCTAAATCTCAGTAGATCATCTGTGATCGTCTTTCAAATCTCCTTCTCTTTACGTGACTTTGAGCTCGCTCGGCTTTCTTTGACCGGAGCGACCGGGATGTCGTTTCTTTTGATCGGGAGAAGAAGGAAAGAAAGAAAGTGGGTAGAGTGATCCCGGCGGTTCTCGCATGGTTTTGATGGGAGGCGTGCTGTTGCCGACGGAAGGAAACCGTATCCAGAATTGACGGCGTGGCTCGAGTTCCCAAATCTTATTCTCGGTCTCGTGTTGCCACCGTTGGCCCCTGACCCCCTGGCCCCTGGCCTGATAATGATCGCGGGCCCAGGCCATCGGCTCGCTTCCGTGAAGAAGAAAAAGATGGATCCGGCATCGACGCCACAGGAATCGCTTCCAAATGTGACCGCACCTGGCGAGTGGCTTGCGGCTAGGGCGGGCGTTGGGCGGATGCGGCGATCTTATTCAGCCCCGGGCCCCCCTGATCTTAATCTGGGGAAAGAGTGATGAACCGGCGGTGGTCAAAGGTCGACTGCAACACCGGCGTAGACCGACCTCGACAGTTGCACTCTCACGAACAATCTTGTTCATTTCGAGCCTAGACATTTCGCCAAGTCATCATGGTCGCCTCTGCACTGGAAGACATGTTGCCCCTCATGCGAAAACCTCCAACTCGCCAAACGATCAAGCTCTTGTGGATCCTCGGTGCGGTCCTCGCCGTGAGCTTCGTCGGTCGTATTTGGCATGGTCGGGCGGATCAAGCTAGGGTCATGGCGGCGACCGAATCCATGAGGTTGAGCACTGCTAGTCTCCGGCATCAGCATAGGAACATGAGCGAGCATATCATTGGATCCTATCATGCTGCCGTACGGGATCGAGCAGGGTTAGACGAGGACCACTTTACGTTCGTTTGATCGGTCGGTTCGGTCATCTGGTGAAGCTCGAGCTGATACGTTCGACCTCGATCCAGCGTGATGATGCCGTCGTTCGGCAGGCCATGGGTTTTACAAGACAACCTCGAGAGAATTGCTATGGGAGCTGTTCCGTCGATCAAGGAGATCATCGTCGTCTGGGGGTCCTCCGAGGTGCAGGGCTCACCTCCCGCCGACCTGGTACAGTGATTATCCAGTTTCGACCGCCCAGCCGCCTGATACCTTGTACACTGATCCTGAACATTCTCAATCCCACCACTCGTAGTCGCCGCTGGCTCGTCCCCGTCAAGTTTCTCTCCTCGCCCGGTCGAGACCTCAACACCCGTTTCCTCGTCGACTCGCACATCAAGACCCGATGCATCCTTTCGGCAGACGATGACATTGACATTTCGCCCGAGGCGCTCGAGTTTGGCTTCCAGGCCTGGCGGATGTCCAAGTCTCCTATCGTCGGATACGTGCCCCGGAGGCATCGTCTCGATCGTCAGGGGGACTGGGCGTATGATCTTACCCGGGTCTCGGATGACCTGCCTTACTCAATGATTCTGGTGAGTTCCGATCATGGACCTGTCAACGGCCTTTACATGATCTCACAACCCGCACAAATTTCTTGATACAGACTGACATGGCATTCGTAGATGTGGCTCTGCTGGATGTCTACAACGATCCAATTCTGGAAGCGCAGAGACGGTTCGTTAAGAAGCTCACCAACTGCGAGGATATTCTCTTGAATTTCGTCGGGACGATAGGTGAGATCTTGTGGTAGCGACTTCGTACAATCCATCTCTAAGGCGCTCTCTACTAGCTTTCTCCCGGCCGCCTCTCTTAGTCCGTCCTCCCGGCCCTGACCTCTACCATTTCGCTACCGAAGGGCAGCAGGTCGGCATCTCCCGGACTCTCGGACACAAGGAAAAGCGCAACTATTGCATGCGAAACTTTAGAGAGGCTTTCGGAGACGATTCGCTGATGCTGCATTCGATGACCATGTCGCATCAGGTCAAACCGAAGCGGCTACTGGAGGGTACGGTGGTCAGTCCGGACGAATACAAATGTGACTTTTGGTCGTTGAGAAAGAGATGCGGGACCAGAGGTTGAATATAAGGTTGTAAAAGGACCTGGTTGTGGGGTTGTATCAACTAGATCCGGATCCGCATGCGTACCGAAATGTCACCAGAGAAGATCAGCTTCGGGCGGTCAGAGGATTGCTGCCCTTTCCATTGTCAACTCGGGTTCTATGGTGAATGTGACTGGCAACCGTCTCGAGTCTCATCGGACCGGTTCCCGTCGATGCGCGATGCGATGCGCGATTTGGGCATCAGGCCATTGCGTGCCACGCGACACATCGATTCCCTCACGCGAGGTGGCTGTTAGGAACATCTCGCGCCTGTGGAACTTTATGTATCGACGACGGACTTTGATGGGACCTTCTTGTCGCCGCGTTGTGACGCCCCTGAGCGAGATTATAACCGATCTCGAGTGACTACGCGTGTCCGCCCCTGACCCGCGGTCACACCCATCCAGATCCGTCACATAGAGCGCTAGGTCGAACTGTGGTCGAGGTTATGCCTCCGGTCAGAGTCACTCGCTCGCTCGGCCGTTCGGATACGAAAAAAATGGCAACCCGGTGGCCACAACAACGTCGGAAGCAGGCAGCTAGTCCACCGGCCCCGTCGCGAGTCGAACGTCGGCAACCAGGACCTGGTCTTGTAAATACGATTGGTCGTCAAACTACAATCTCGTGTCGCGACAATTGCGATCGTCGTTTACAGCAGCGAAGACATCAACACGATCCTCCATGCGTCTTTCGTCCAAACTGCAACCCGCACGAATCAACGTGCACCGACCAAAAGTCGTCCGCCTCGTCCTGAGTGCTATCGCAGTTTTCCTGGTAACGAGGACGATCGTATGGCTCGCATCACCAGCGAGACCCAATGGATCCAGTCGACCGGGTCCGAATGGTCTTGGCTTGTCAGGAAAGACAGTCATCAGTACGACAGAGTCTCGAATACCGTTCATCCCGGATGATCCCAATAAGGATCTCGATTTCATTACCCTTACCACGCTGTAAGTCCGGGCCGGAGCAAGCCCCGAGAGACGCTTATCCCTAAATCTGGGCCCAACGATTTGCAGGAATAATTTGCTTTATGCGCGAACACTAGGAGCCAAGTACTCGTTCACCATCATTACGGACAACGTGAGTTTATGCGATTTTTTTGCCGTGCGGTCCCCGTGTTGACGTCGAGTTTCGACCCCGTAGCCCGACAAGAACGCGCCGGGTATCGCCACACATGGAATCCCTCCTGATCAGATCGAAAAGGGTAGCTTTTGTATGCACCCCAAGTGGGGTCTCCGACCGGCTCAGTTCTGCCGTATGCCTGTCCTCTGGGACATTTTGAGAAATGATCCCTCGATCGAATACCTCGTTCATATGGGTCAGTTCGGCTCGACCCGACGCGAGCAAAGGCCCAAAGCTAAACTCTTCTGGACTCGACAGACTCGGATGCGCTCTTTAGGTCGACGAATTACTCGGTTCAGCGCCATTTCGACGAGCTGTCCGAATCCCAACCCATCGGGTTCATGAACAACGGTCCCTGGCAGCCTCACACCCCCTGCACCGGATACTATGTCATGAAACAGGGCCGAAACCTCGCTCCGGCTAGTGAGCGTGGTGGCATCTTCGGCTGGGGCAACAAGAAGAAACCTGCTCCTCGCACGATCGTGACCGATTTCTTGAGGTTGTGGTGGGACCAAGACTGGCACCTCAATTTGTGCGACGGTGAACTTAAAGACCAGTGCACACTTTGGAACCTCTTGAACTATGGCGAGTCTCGCTCAGTAAATTGCTCCCATAGCAGCGATACTGATCCCGCCAATCTTACTTTTGCTGCAGACCTCGGCCTGAAGAAGGTTCCCGGCGAAGCCGCCGCCTTGTTCCGAAAGCGAGGAGTCGTCTGTGAGTTTGAACGTGTCGCGCGCTCAAGTCGATCAAACCGTCTAACAACTGGCGATTTGTAGTTTTCCCCGAGGAACAGTTCCACCTCGTCGCGGACGACCAGATCATCTTGCATCGACACCACAAGATCGTCGACCGATACGGCGCTCTGCTCCGGGAATGGTCCTGGAACGACTACCCCATCAACACCAACCCGGCCGACAGAGAGCGCTTGCGACAGCTCCTCACCCAGGTCGACTTTAGGCGAGTCAATGCTTCGGCGATTGCAGAGGATATGTGGGAGGTGGAAGGCTACCACACCCAATGGAGGTCGTGATCGGTTGTACCGCTCGGGTATGGCCAGAGTGTGTAGTCTTGTACAGTGTTTTTCCTTTCGCCGGCCGGTGCGGATTTTAGAGATAGCATAGCATGCATCGTAATGACCGTCGCAGACACAGATTCGACCTCAGCCGTAGTCATGCATGTATCTAAACAAATCAAACCCGTCTCGATCCGGCCTGTCGGATCAAATTGCAGTCAGGGGGGAGAAATGACTCCGAAAGCTTTTTCCACCTTTCGGTCTGGCTGCTTGTTGGGCCGGTTAGCTGGACCTTGCTGGTCGGCCATATAAAGCCTCGCCCGTATCTTTTAGTCAACAACTTCCATTCCCCTGGCATCGACCGCAAAGAACATATCGAGGATAAGTTTTGACGACCAACAACCAAACATGCTCGGAATCATCATCGAACAGCTGCGAGATATCACGGGAATCAACCGAAGAGGCACCAAATACAGGACCCCTCAGCAGCAACTCCTGCGCCTGGTCCTGGGTTGCTTCGGTCTGTTGACCTTTTTGTCCTTTATCCGATGGACGCAATCGGACAATCGACCCGCTCGACGTTCTCCCCAAATCGAAAAGATCAGGGGGATCGTGTCGGATACGAGAGTCGCCCTGGTTGACTTTCACGGATGGCACGATGGTCAGTGCGGCAGCGTAAACCGCCCTTTTCAGGCCGTCTCGGCTGACACGGTCTTGGTCCCGCTCAGAGGTTAAGGGTGCCATGGTTCATATCTTGACCGAGATGCAGCTGAACTTGACCAGACATAGTAAGTACTGTCGGTTTTGATCACGTTCTCGAATGAGCTGCTTATGATGTGGTCCACCTTCCTCAGTGAATCAGCCGATGAGGTTCGGTTTCGACGCGGTCATGAACGATTTCGCTGGAGAATGGGAGTCGGAACTCAAGGGAGACATCGTACCTCAAATCCGTCGAGGCGAAGTCGATCTGATCGTCTTTACAACTTGCAAGTCGAGCGGCTGTTCTGACCAGACTCGTCGCGTCAATCTAGACTAACGCTCGTTTCGATGGCCCTTCCAGGTGATGCCAAGGACATCAAACTGGTGGTTCCAGCGATGCTGGAGAATCCTGCTGTCCGTGCTGCCTGCCTTATCCACCACGCCGATGGTTTGGCCGACATTCGAGAGGTCTCGATGCCGCTGGCAATCACGGGGCAGATTACCTATGTCGGTCTCAGCCCGCACGTCACGGACTTTGTCCGAAGGGAGCTGCAGAATTGGGCCAAGTTTGACCGACAACCGATGTGGAACAATGTTGATGCCGCGACCATTATTCCAGTGAGGGTCTTTCCACGGTGATCGATTGTGATCGCCCCGCTGATCACATACTTGCAGACCTTCCCCACGCCCGGCTCGAACGGCTGGACCATTGAGCGAAACCAGTACAACCGATGGGTGGTACAAGGAAACCTAGACCCGACGAGACGAAGTTATAGCCAGCTCTTTGCGGACATGCTCGAATTCATCGAGGGTGAGTTGACAAAATCGTGCAGCTGCAGGGGACGGCCATTGCTGACACAACGCCACGCCTCGATAGAGGATCCCCAGAGCTGGGGCCTAGTCAAGCCGCCGGGTCAAACTCGTTATGTTCCCATCGAAGGCGCCGACAACAGCATCTCGCTGCACGTCATTGGGAAAAAGATGCCCGGACAAGAACCAATCATCCCGCCCGAGCTCGAAGGGATCATTGAGATCTACGAAAACCTCGAATTCGTAGAATTCTACAACCTCTTGCATTCCATGGTAAGCTGGCACGGCGACTCAAGATTCAGATCAAGCCCTGACGTCCACCCTGTGGCGGCTTGCCTTGAACAGGACGTCATGCTGCCCGCTTTCAAGCTCGAGCATTATCTAGAAACTCGAGCCTCCAGTACCATGGCAGCTGGATTGATCGCAGCCGTGAGTCAGGCGGTGGACATTGTGACCACTTTTTGAATCTGACAGACTGCATCCCCATGACGCAGGTTCCTGTGCTTGCTTCTACGCGAGAGATCGCCGCCTACAGCCATCTCAGTGCCCCGGCGGTGCTAGAGTTCCCCACCGGCATGAGCGAGATCGAGGCACTTAAAATGTTCCGAGCTGGCCAGGACCCAATGGACACTCTCAAGAGGAAGCCGCGAAAAGCTCCCCGATTGACTCACGAAGAGTACTCGGAAAAGGTCATGGGTGAAAACATGCAGACGTTTGCACAGATGCTTTCGATCTGGCGTGATTAAGCGAGCGGTCTACATGAACGAAAATAACGACGACGAGAGTTTCAGCTAGATGCGATGGATATATCTGGCTCCAAGGCATATGTACACGAGGACGATTTGCGTTAGACATTCTTGACTCTTTACCAAATATCGCTGTCCGAGGCCTGCCTGCGGACCGTCATCCATTTCAGTCTTTGACCGATGGCACGCCATACTTTGCTATTTGAATCGTAAAGTCTCTCGTGATATTCGTCCCAGGCACCGACGCTTTGCTCGTGAAACGGCTCGTCGTCCATGTGGTCGCCAAAATGTCGTCCAGCCTTGACCGGAACGAACCAGTCTCCCCACGGATCGCGCTCTGCCCGCAACATGCGAATAGCTTGTATGGAATGCATCCCGGCAGGATGTAGCCTGATGGCAGGGCGGTCAAGGAAGGTATATGCTCGAAGATGCTGCGGGGTGACCAAGATGGGAACCTGAAGCAGATGGGTCGATCAGCTCGACATTCTCACGGTGACCAGCGGCTAAGACACTCACCTTGGCCATGATCGCAGCTGTCATAGAAGAGGACGCGCGTTCAATCAGGTACTCTGGCCCGGTGAATGCAGGAACGAGCAGATCCTAGATAGTTGGCTCGCGAGTCAGCCGCAGTGTCAAGGTAGTTCGAGAGATTCCGACTTGCCATTGAAGCTAGAACATCGTAATATTCCTGGTACTCTAATCCGCTATGAACTTGTATCACGTTCTCTAGCTCTGGTGGCCATGTGACTTCTCCGACGTGTTCTCCAATGAGGTGCAGCGTGAACGGGGATATCGAGCCAGCGCGCTTTGGGCGGAGTAATTGACCTTCGGAGGTGGTCTCGTAGCCCCAAGCAGAAGGATCGGCTGCAAGACGGATATGAGATTCTGCAAAACAGTCGCGTCTCGTCCCCGTTCTTTGCCTCAAACTCACATTTGATCGCCCGGTGTAGCTCATCGAAGACTCGTGCATAGTCTCTCCTTTTGTATTCGATCCGGCCCTGGATAGCCACACGAGACACAGCCAGTTTGCCATTGGGAGGAACTTGCGACGTGATATTAATGGTATTGATGGGGAATACCTTATTTCAGTGCAAACTAGAATGAGACTCCGATCTGACCACCGCGCAACCAATACTATGCGAACGCACCGGCACGAAAGTTTGGGTCAACACCTTGTCCCACCCCATCTCATTGTCCTCGAGCGACCAATTGGCGATAGTAGCAGTGGCCATGTCGGTTGTATGTGACGAGAGTCCGAGCATACTCAGTCGACCCTCTGCAGCAATCTCGGGGAGCGTGTATCTTTCGATGGCCATCACCTGAGTGTGATGCATGACGAGAACGATGGCGGTATTCTTGGCGGCCACCATGGCCTTTCTTGTCTCATCGTGAACCCAATACTTGTCGCCAGAGGTGATGACCAGGACGTCAAAGTCGTTGTTGGCCAAACACCCGCTTAGCCGATCGGGGTTGAGCATTTCGCCAATGCTATGGGTGTCGAAGATTTCTCCAAACGAGAACCGATAAGGGGGTCCTATCAAGGTGAGTCGCAGCTACGTCAGTCATGATGCAGGTTGAAATATAACGAATCGTTGCGCTTACGGAACAAGGTGATGTTGGCATCGAGGTTGCGGAACGAATTGATGACCGCACCCCAGACCTCTGCCGGTCGGCACGATGATATTGAGCTCGCTGGCGGCTCGCAACTGATACCTCTACCGGTACTCACCCTCGTGATAAGGCGCAAACTCGGCTATTGCGACCCTTGAGCCCTTCCACACGGTCGGGATTGGTTCTCTAGAGACCAATGGATGGACTCTCGAGACCGGCAAGCTTCGCTCTGCCACGACATGGTCCTGATCTTGGACAGGCGCCGTATGACGAACCAGCTGATAACACACTAGCAGTCCGACGATCAAGCACAGGAGCCGTGCCAGATTCCTCTTGACTCGTTTGTGAATCGCCATCCCATGTCCCAGAAGGGGTCGTCCCGAGGTATCGGCTGTGGTCGAGGCTTGACTTGCTAAAGCAATGACGAATAATTTTTGGGATCAGGATCCTACACTTGCCGAGGTGACTGTAGACCGAATCGCAACTCGATCGACCATACGCCAACAAACTTTGCGACCGCAACTGGCCGAGGCTGAGCAGGCCGGGTACTCTTGCGGGCACTGTGATGCGGGCTTGATTCTGTCTGTCTGCGTGTCTGCGGTCTGGCCGTTCTGATCTAGCAAGACGCGCTTTTTTGGATTTGGATCTACGCGGATAGGTACCATCACATACGTCCATCCACGCGCCCTCGGTCGGTTTTCGTGTAACCGAGAGCGGCGAACGGCGGGGCAACGTGGAAAGGCAGCAACGACGGTGAAGGATCGGGAGGAAATCAGACTCCGAACCAAGCAAGGGGGACAGACACAAATCGGGGGCAGGGGAAGGGGGCGCGTCCGAAAGATTCAGCTCATCCGGTCGGATCCTCTCGGACTCTCTGCGTGCTGCAGACGAAAGCGGCACGTTGAGCTTTAGGTAGAGCAAAAGTTCTCCTCGAACCTTGGGGTGACCGTCAGAGACGTCGCTTGCTTGGCTCGACTCTATAAGCAGCTCCGGGACGTCAACGATCGGTCTCATGCTGCCGACCACATCCTCATCACCGTTGCCATCCACCCTCGAGCCCATCATGCGGACGTCACCTCGCCAACGACAAAAGCTCATGCGTTATCTCTGGTTCGGCCTCATCGGAGCACTCTGTCTCTTGTGGCACTACAATGAGCGTGCGAGTGCTGGCGTAAGACGAGTCGTCAGACCGTTCATCGAGGAGGAGGGTGCTCAGCTTCCCCACATGGGATATTGCGGGATCGATGACATTGCTTTGGGCACATGGGAGGTGGAGAGGCAGTTTGACGATGTCGAGAGTATCCAGGAGGCTTACAAACTTCAGGCAAGTCCAGGCTACAGCATATCATGGGCATGATCTGGGCTGAATGTGCGGGTATGATCGAGCGATACAGTCAAGCGCCGACATGACGTGCCATGCGATCCCGGAAAAGGAAGGCGAGCTCTCTGGCTTGACCGAGGAAGAGCAAAGGTTCAAGCGGATCCAGGCTGCTGCGACACCTTCGCTCCGACCACGAGGAGGTTGTTCCATCCACGAGGCTGAGCCTGCCATGATGCTCAAGCGGCTCTTGAGGAGTCCTTCGGGCATGACGTGAGTAGGATCAGTCCGTGCTCATGGTCTGTCAGTTTCCAGGCTGAATGGAGCTTTATTGACTTGCACCAATTATCAGCATTGTTGGGGGTGAGTCCTCTCGCCGCACGAATCGTGGGAGCAGCTACTGAACCCATACCTCTGCTACCAGATTCCATTTCCCAATACTCATTTGCGGTACTTCTCGACTCGCTTCACTCCGTCTCCAAGGGTCTTCTCAGGAAGAACAAATTTAGCGATTATCACTACACCTTGACTGTCAACGAGAAACACGCCGACGTCGAGCAACTCGTGGCAACTGCGGGCATTACGCGGGCCCGGCTTCAGTACCCGGTGGTCTCCTTTTATCGCTCGGACCACCTCGTCACTCCTGCCCAGCTACCAGAGGTGATGGGCGAGGAGACATGGAACAGGCTGAAGCTCAAGGTGCAAAACGATGCTCCCGATTGGTTCCCACTTTGGTCGAAGCTTCTCGAAGAAGCACACAGCATGCTGCCGGCAAGCGAAAGTATGGCTCACGACGAGCCTGACCTGCTCGTGGTCAACTCGGGAGCGCATTGGAACGTCGGTACCATGGGATACTGCGAGGAAGAAGAATTTGTCAGCGGTTACCGAAAGATGGTCAGTCTCGGGTAGTGCCTTATCGAGGCGGGAACGAAGTCAGCCTGATAGCCCCCGCGATTGGTACGACAGTTCACGGACTTGTCCAAGACCATCACCCAATTACCGTACCCGGTGGCAGCTTACTGGCGGTCTCTCGCCCCCGCTCATGTAGATTGTCAGGTGTTGGATACTTGTGAGTTACCCAGGTCGATGTCGTTTGTGAGAGTTGAATCTGATATTCTCCTAATCTGCATCGGACTAGTCAACAATGCGCGACTGGACTGGTCTTCCCCGATCAACGGTCACATGAACCAATGGAACTAGTAAGTGTCTCCATCGCGTTGTATCGCATGCGCAAGACGAGCTGGCTTAACTCTTCCTCTCTCGTTCGAATCAGCCAATGGTACACCTGGATGAACGTCATTGCTAGACGACATACGACCAAAGCAAGATCGAGTAAAGATTGGGACATGCCTAGTATTACCGCTGGCAAGGCTGCCAATCCGGTTCTTCGTTACATGAACGTCTGGGACATGTCGATGAAGCGCCCTGAGGCGCATCTCAAGCCTCCCAAGGATTGTCTCCATTGGTGTATGGTCGGGGTCATGAACTACTGGCAAGAGGCGAGTCCAAATGGGTCTAGCTATTCAATGGCGAGATATCGAACTGATCAATTTGCATATCCCACTCGACAGCTGCTCTGGAACATGATCGTAGAAGAATCGAAAAACGACGATTACGACGTTACGCCTCTGATGCCGTCGAAGCGACGATAGGCTTGATCTTACTTTAGATGGCTTGCCGGATGTATACTGTAGTCTCGAGGTTTTTTGGTCCCAGTTGATTCCTGTAACGACGTTGCCGACGCTTATCGCGTCTAGGTTCTGACAGCCGGAGGTGTACAGGCCTTATTTTAAGTTTCTCTTCCGAAACCTTGATCACGTGATTGATGCCGCTCGTCTCGATCAGGAACAGCACAACGCGTGATTGATGGCTTGCCGAAGCGAAAATACCCTTTCACGTTGAAAGATCTCGGCCTCGCGTCCGAATTCACGCATGCAGCGTTCTTGGTACATCTCGAGTCTGGTAGACGGTAGAGTGGTAGATCGGTTGTCAGACTTGCGGCAGTCACCCTCGCAACAAGACACTGATCAACCGCGGCTACTTGACAGCTACCGCCCGTGCTAGTGACCGGGTATGGATCGAAGTCGACAGGCTCCGCGAAATGCAGCGAGTCGTCGTCCGTCTCCAGCGGTGTGGTCAACGAATACATGGTTCAAGCTAGTCCTCGGCTTCTTGGCTCTGGTCTACGTGCTGTCTCAGTTTCAGCAGTTGGCATCGGTCCGACACATCTTTGATGATTCCGAACGTCTCCATGGCTTTGACTCGCTCGACGACCCAACGTATCACCCGAAAATCTCGATCATTGTCGTCTGGACCGGGAAGGAGCAACCCAACTATCTCACATGGTTTCTAGACAGTATCGCTCGTCAACCTGACGAAGTCGAGTTGATCCTTATTCAACGGGGCAACAACCAGTTATCAAACCTCGCTGCGAACATCCCTCATGGTTCCCGTAACGTCAAGCTGGTTCAAATGTCGGATGAGCGATGTGAGTGCAAGCGGTGACGAACAGGTAAGGAGTAAGATCTGAAATCTGACCGACGGCTCGCCGACAGACTGGCAACTACATAGCAACTACCTGTGTACGCGCTGGGGAGGATGTTCCGAAGGAGATCGGCGTCGGATAGCCTATCATCTCCGCGACATGGGTCGTCTCGATCCGGTAAGAGTTGAGCGTGACCGGTGTGAAGCCGACCGTGACCTGAGCGGATCAACTTTACCAGCAAAGTTACTCGTTGTCGATCCTGCGAGGCCAAGTATTTGCGCCTTACATCCACCCTACTGCTGAATGGTGGGCATGGTCAGACGTTGACACGGTCATCGGAAGGTGAGTGCAGGCGTTGTATACGTCAATGAGATCGTCGATTGATCCACTTGCATTTCTCAGCCTCAAACGCAAATGTGAGTGGGCAATGCTGCTCTGCAAAGCGACTACGTTGGATCTGACTCTGCCATTTTGTTCATGGCTCATCAGTTCCTTGGGATATCGCGGACCGCTACGATGTCATTCTGCCCACACATCGCAACACGGACAAGGAACGCCTCGTCTTTATGCGGTAAGTCGGCTGACCCCAGGCCATCCTTGATGCTTGTCTGACGTCTCTGCGAACTCTGTACAGTGGACATTTGGCTTTCTTTCGGAACACTCGTGCGGCATTGGCTAAGATCATGGCCCATCCCGACTTTGATACGAAAGAGATTTGGCTCGCTAATCATGACTTTCACGACAAGCAAGGTAAGTCCCAGCTTATTCCTGGTCTCAGCTCAACATGACGCTCAACTCTAGCTCGTTCTCTAGGCTGCCGCAAGCACAAGACAATCGGCTGTTCGCCAAAGGAGGCTGGGTACTCGAGCTACATCCTCAATAACCCTTCGATCAACTTCTTGACACTCGACGCACTCGCCCAGAAACACCATCTACTTTTCTCGAGCCATGGTACTTATACAATCTCAGGCGGTCTTGACGACCCCAAGAGGGCTAGGATGATCGCCAATCGAATTCGAGCGGATAAACGGCTTTCTACCTCGGCTAAACCGGCAACGTTTTCCGATGAAGCCATCATACATCCTGTCGACCTTATTCAGGGCAACTTTTCATCCACGCTGTGGTTCCACGATCGACATTCGACACACTACATTCCCCGGTTTGGCGATGGCGACCCGACTTTCAGGAACGATCAATACCTGACCTACCTCCACAGGCTGAACGGCCACGTCGAGGAACGTCTGGAGCCGATAGCCCGGACAGAAGACCACCCAGACGTGATCGAAGAATGGATGTATCTTCATTATCAAGAAGAGAAAAAGAAAGGTCAGTTCATCGTTCAAGCCAATCCGGCCTCCTTGGACCGCATCGATTAACAAAAGAAGTCATCTTTTTTGGCGCCTAGACTGGTTCAAGAAGATACCACACCGGTCAAAGGGTACAAGCGATTGGGTCATGCTAACGGAAGGGCATGATGCTGGCGGCTTCATCGATTTGGCGGAGCACGATGCCTTGTAGCTTGATGATAGACACGCCTCTCGGCAATTACGACGGATCCCTTGACACCTCATCAGATTCCAGTCAAACCAAGTCGGGCCGATCATCTATACCGTTGACCGGTTTCGACGACTTTCGTCAGCCCTGATACGAAAGCGAGCGTCTCAAGACTGATCCAAAGACTTGTTTCCGGCAACCAAGATCGCTCTGAGCAATTAAAACTAAGCGGACTATCCGATGTTGCAAACCCCAGCTGATCCTCGCGCGGCGCTCACTAGCATCGGATTGATCTGCGTTCCGTGTGCTGTGAGCAGGGGGCTTGACCCCTTGGCCGTGGCATCAATTCGCGTGGCCAAAAGTAAGGGTTTCAAATTTTTAGGGTTTGAAACTGTCAAACGCAAAATTCCATGCTTGTTAAACCCCGTTCCTTCGAGATCTCAGTCCTGGATGACGGCGGATGCTACCGAACGATTGGAAGGGGGCGCGAGCTAAGGAGCGGAACGTCTCAAAGACTCTGATAGCCTCTAACTGCAAGATGCGTCTTGACGCTCGCCCGCAACTAGATCTTGCAAAGACCTACTCCCCGTGTCATCAAGAGGGGTATCGGATGTCGCCCCTGACAATCAAGGAACGTGGGGCCAGTCTTCTGCAGTCAAAAGTTCTGCGACACAGCGTTCTTTGCATCCCCTTTGTGTGAACCCCGAGACCAAACTAGCACAAAGGGTCTGTCGTGGGAAAGTACGGATTGTAAGACGTGACTGATAAGCATATATACGCGCGATTGCAGGCGTTCTTCCACTAAGAAAAGTAGGAAATGACCAACTTCACACATAAAACTGTCCATAATGAAGTTGTCTCTAGTCGAATCGACCCTTGCGATCCTCTTGGTCATCTCGACCGTGTCTGGGCAGGCCCCGTTGGATCAACCATGCGATGGAGCCAGCACCACCAAGAGTGGCGATGGCTTCTGGTCTTTCTACGAAACGTCAACTTTACTTGACCAAATGGTGAGCAGAAGCCAGAGGCGAGGATGGGAAATCTCAACGGTTGACCATGATTCTTTTTTTCAGCTGGGAGCAGATGACAAATACGTGCCACAGCCGTCGAATGTGGGGGCAGAAAACATTCTGAAATGTGCAGACAAGTGTCACAGCGACGCCGGTGAGTTGTTCTCGACTGCACATTAAGCCAGGTCAAACTCTGAAAGGACTTGGTATGCGTAGATTGCAACGATTTCCTCTTTGAAAAAATTGACGATCACAGTGGAGATTGCTGGTTGATGAAGAAAGGGACTTTGAATTTCCCTTACACCGGCCCGAAGGACGAGCCATTCAAAGGGATCGGCGGGCGCGGAAACTGTGAGGATGCGTATCCCCAAAAGTGGCTGCAAGGCACTCCGGACGGTGAGTACAGTCACCTCGAACGGCTCCGTGCGGAGGCTGGCTCGATGCTCAGACACCTCGTTTCGATAGAGCCTTCAAAGTTCAAATGCTGCAACATCTGGTATTGAGCGCTTGTGACCGTGCGATGGCCTGGCTCGCACACCTTTCACTGGCGGTGGCGATCAGACATATGAAATCGATGTGAAACAGTCAGGATCAGAGACGTCTAGTCCTGCACTGATTATCTGGAGTTACTGATCGATTATTCTTCGAGAGATTGAGCTAATCAGACTCCTCAAGTATCTGCCAAGGACAATTTCGTTCCCGATCACAAACACCCTCGCTCCCGTCGATATCGTTGGACTTTGAATGACTTGGAAGCATATTACAATCCGACGTCCCACAATCGCCTTGACAAACTTTACCTGACACATCTTAGCCCTCTTTGAGATTTCGCTCGGAGACTTGTAACCAGAGATCCTGTTTGGTGAAACAAGTCAGGGGCGCGATCGAGCTCGTACCACAACGAGGAGCACTGACCTTGGTCTCGAGGAACCATGAATTCGAGCAGAACCAGGGGGCCAATCCTCCATCAGACTCTTGTCTCTTTCCATCCCGATGTCGCGGAGGATGCATGTGGGGCGAACCTGGCTCCCTCCGAATACGGGCGAAACTGAACTCGTGAAGCAATTCAGGCACAAGTTTGCTCAATTCCATGAGGGAAATGTTCTTGCCCTAAGTCAAAA
>CAUOPT010000015.1:0-18858 GCA_963457585.1 Spergularia bocconei
GAGGGTGGCACGGCACTTATCACTTCTCCAAACGTGATTTGGGTGTGACTGAAAATGGATACCTGGCCGCATCCTCCTTCCTCAACCCAAACAGACGCCTCAGCGGGATGGAGGCTCAAATCTGCTGTCCCTTTACTCAACAGTACTCTTCAGCCTCCTTCGATATACGATCATGAAACTTGAGCTCATGTTGCAAGATATTGGCTTGTGGTTGTTGTTGATTCTTCTTGTGGTCAGTGTCTACAGATTGTTTTCCTGACGAAGCACATGCATATGGTCTACCAATTTTGGTGAATAATGCGGACAAAGGAACGCTTATGTCGCCAGATACCATCAGTAATTGTTTGCAGGGGTGTTTGCGTATTGCTCCACCGTCAGGTCACAGGTATAGATGTCGACGGTGTGGCGTTACCTAGACTTTATGGGTGACTGAAATTGAGTCGACAGGTTGCACGATAGACCCGGTTCTGTGGCTGTCGGATCCCAGCGTATCCTTGTACTGTGGATCCTTGAGGTCAAGACTTGACTAGAACAGCTAGCAATTGGGTATCGGTCTCTAGGGTCGTAAACATCGAGCCACAGCATAACATGACTAGAAGTGTCCCCCTTCAAAGTCTCAAGCTCGATTAGCATGGTCTATCACATGTAACTTAGACACTCACAGTGAATAGACCAGAGTTCAACACTGTCAACATTGAGTCTGGCTCTGGAAAGCTTGTCAACAATGATATATCATTTGTCTAAGTGAATATAGCATTGATCATTTCCAGGGTATGACAGGTGATACTGACATTGGTGATCTCATGACAGCGATAATTGCCTAGATTCTGTCAAGACCTGACAAAGGTGCTAAACATTCATTCTTATCAGTATGCTGAGTTTACGTCACCCTCCTCTTGAGACTCACCAACAGGTAGAGCCTGACTGAGAACGGTCAAGCAATTTTTGCTCTAGAGTCTTACCCTGGTGACTACATAGTCAGCGTACAATACTAGAAAGGGCCTTCGCTTCACGTAGGCCTACTGATATATCGTTGATCTAGGAAGCGCAGCTGAAGCACAAAGCGACAACCAAGCGACTGTTGGTTATCAGCACTATAAAGTTCTGGCTGAGGATATCGGAAGAGCGACCACATCAAGGTGCGGGGTCCTGTAACAAGACCCTCAGCGGAGAGAAGGCTAGAACAGATGCAAGGGTAGCGTCACAATGGACAGCAGATGCTTAAGAAATCTGTGAGGGACCAGGCGCAATGATATGTCATACAACGCACTCAAAGCTGATTACTGTTCACTGCATGACCGAGCACATAGAGCGCTAGAGGAACCTGCCAAACGCGTAGGTGAATTCAAAAGCTAGGTCTTCCATACAATATCACTAACACAGGAAGAAATGACATGATGAGGGTCCTTGGTGGATGTATAGCCCTTGGCAAAGACCTAAACACCTACGCCACCGCTGATATCGAGCCCTAGGCTGAGCTAAATCAACGCCAGGTAGTGAGGGATCTATTTCAAATTTGAATGCTATATACACTTGGTTGTGCGCTCAAGCCTAAATAAGGAAACTTGTAATTTGTTCTCAGTAAGTTCACAAACCGTCAAACTACTTTCTGTTTTTCTATTGCTATAAACCTAATGTTTGTCTGGCTTGTGGAGGCTTTCCATTACGAAACATGGTATCTTATCATAGCATGCTGTTGGTTAGTTTTGGGATGTGATGTCATGACCTGGGGACTCAAAATATCTCACACATGTATTATCTCTTCAGAATTGTGCTCACTTGTTTGCTTGCCAAATTGAATCAATCACAACACCCTATTTTCTTCAATACCCTCCCTAGGACGAGACAAAACTCTCCAATAGTCTCCATCTGAAACTGTGCTCTGTAATCCCTTGACAGATG
This sequence comes from Spergularia bocconei, assembly GCA_963457585.1. Lineage (NCBI taxonomy): Eukaryota > Viridiplantae > Streptophyta > Magnoliopsida > Caryophyllales > Caryophyllaceae > Spergularia > Spergularia bocconei. The sequence continues at coordinate 1,903 of CAUOPT010000015.1, forward strand.
TATACATTGACATGACTGATATCGAACATGAACTTGACTGCAGACATCAACAAGCTGAGTCTGTATCACAAGACTGCGTGTTGGCGAGAGGCAGGACAGACCTGAACAGAACACAAAGGCTACTAGACGATACTAATAGTTGTTGTGCAAACATTTGGCTGCAATTGCCAGTTGTGAACGGTTGTGGGGTGAACCTTGCTCGGGATAAGCCACGACTGAAACATTTCAGTCCAACTACCTTTGCTTCTCAGACTGTCGCTTGAGGGCATGAAACCCGCTCCTACTTCACACATGCACGAAGAGATAATGACTATGTGTCAACAAGATTCAAAGCTGATAGCATGCCATCGAGGATCAGAATCAGCTAAGCATCGTAACAAGTATGTAAATGGTCAGCATGAATCTAAGTCTTGCACCCCAGACCCACGCACGCAAACTTCAATCACATCAATATTTATTTACACATTACCCTAGCCAGCCTTGAGGAGATCCTGCGCTCATGGAAGCTTTGATATCGGGACAATATATGTCTGTGGCAAACGATCTATATAGCTTTTCCATCATGAAATTCAAATTTGTTTTTGTCATGTTACACAGTTTTACCCAAACACCTCCTATCTTCCCCACTCTCTGATTTTTCAAACAGGCGGAGTCTCATTTACTGGTCAGCCCTCCTCCGTGCTGACTATTCGATTCATTCTTATAAGACCGCTGTATAGGAAGCGGTACAGAGACCATTTGAGTCAGATGGTGCCAAGACCATCGGCCGTTAGGCGACTCGCAGCATAGTCCTCGATTGGACTTTCCGTTGCCTTTCAAGAGATTAATATGTGTATAAGTGAATGGGTGATGTACTAAAGTACATACAACGACAAGCATACTCGAGGCTATGCAGCTAGCCAGACTTGCCCTTAATTTACCCCTGCAAATAATGACTTAAAGCACGGTGTCGTTCCTGTCACATATAGTGCACCTACAATGACCATTATCAACAGCAACGATTGGTAGCAGACAGCTAGGACGTAATTTGGCATTGACTACGACCTGCAGACAATTGTGTGGGAAAGCCAGAGGCGAAGCAAATATACTTCAAGAGACACAACTAATCTTATGAGACAGCCTGTTTCAGACTGGGCTCAAACAGTTTTTCAGAGGAACCTAGGATCCGAGCTGGATCTCCACTGTACAGTACTTTGTCTATTCAAAGTTTGACCTTTCTGGCGGTGATGAGCTCCTGCAGCCCGTTGTTGTAGTCGAAGCTGCGGAAAAGTCCAGTTGCCTCTGCATGCCCGCTGAGAGGTTTGTACCCGGACAGTATCCGAATAAGGGTAACACTTTGGTCTCCCACTTGTGCTGCGTCCAGTGATTCATCACCGCAGGTTGTACAGTCTGGAGATAGGCTGTCCATGCGTGAGTCTTGTCGGGAATGGCCGCAACGACCCCGGGCGATAGCTTAATTTCGGACTACAGTTCGACTTCGGCAATTTCGGACTACAGTTCGACTTCGGCGGGAGTTGTCTGGTCATTATCAAATTCGAAACCCTTGCCCTGCTTGGATCCTGGTTTAAGTTTGAAAGGTCTCAATGAAGGTGACTGTTGGTCTGGTCTGCGGCAGATGGGGAAATATCGACATCAATCACAACTCACCTCGGGTGGCTGTCTGCAACAAATCAACTTAGAATGATGTGACAGGAGCGGCCTTGTACGATATGCTTGTAATTCCGTCTCACTCCAACTAGATTACCTAGGCTGAGCATGAATTTCCGCGAGTTAGTGCAAGGTGCAAATGTAACCTTGAGCGGGAATCGACCATAAAGCGCAGACTGATTTGAAACACAAATCTCTGTTCAAGGAAATGATTTGAAAATGACAGTAATGATTGACTGTAGCAGGGCTGTGTCAGGGCAAATGGATTCATCCCTAGGCAGTCCGATGGTAATGTATAGAGCATTATCGATGACAAGAGGTCAGTTTCGCTATGAACGGCGGTTGTACAGCTCTTGCCAGAAGACGTTCAGTGAGGGTGACTCCTTTCCATATAAGGCAATATAATTTTTGAACCTTTCGACTCAAGCTTGGAAACCGATCAGGCTATGCGACTTCTTCCTATCGCATAGTACTATCGCATAGTATAGTTGTATGCTAGCTTTGAAATTTCAGTTGAATCTGGCACTGTATGCAGACGAATCTGGTCTGCCTGAGACTGTATTTACACGAGAATCGCAGGGTAAGCAAATGGATATCATGGATACTCTCGGTCCAACCGATTAGTTACAAGTCCGAGTGATTAGCAAAACAAGTAAGTGGTGCAAGATACCGGTCTACAGGTCGATCCCGGATGTCAGATAAGTGATAAGCACGCCAGAGTTACAGAACCCTTCGTTGAGGATATAATCTAACAGCATTTTTGGCATATCTAGCACAACCCTACGCTGTTTGTTAGCGTCTGTAGCTGATAATTTTCTTGCGCGTGTGCTTCTTCAGAGACTAAGCGTGAGATCTGTGTGCGTCTCGTAATTGTCCAATGGCAAGAGCTATTGGAATCTGGACGATTTGGGATCAGTCCGTAGCCGACACTCATAACTACTTTCTGATATGGCCAAATAAACAGGCTCGCGAGACATGGGGCGTATAAACGTGGGGTTCTGTGAGCCCTGTGAAAGGTTCTGAATCTGGCATTGAATTATGCTTATAAGGTTGACTTTGTGGATAAGGTGTGGTAAGTCAAGAGTTGGCTTGAAATCCTGACCATAGTCCAGTACTTTGCTGCGAATTAACAGCAAGTATCTGTGAGTCGCCATTTAATTTGTACACAGGGTACAAGGTTTAAATCAGGCCAGGCTATTTCATGAGCCATCAGACGTTCTTATCAAAGACTAGCAACAAACACAACTAGTGAGACACATGAGGTAGCAATCAGTCAAATGAGAATCGCTTAAGTGGCACAATGAGATATATAAGTCAACGATCAATTAGGGGCTGGATAGCTACACACCTGCAGCTATTCAATGACATCACAACACTGGCAGTAGATGACAGAAGTTGATATGAGCTAGATGGTAAGTGCTCCTCTATGCAGCCAAAAACCAGTAACTACGTCATCTTGTCTGCAGCCCTTTTGGAACCAAAATGTGCGCAGGACTGACATGTTCACAGTTGCACAAGGTAATATACAATTCTTTTCATTTGCACTTGCGCTTCAGTGCGTTGCAAATTGTTAAGTACCTCTTGCCCTCTTAGGACCAACAAAACTGATGACCATGTTCATCAGTCTCCACTGCTATTGAAGAGCAGGGCTTTTGTTGAGCTATCAGTCGTATCCTGTCATATGCAGCTCTAAGTGGTGGGTCATTGGAGGTCTACAGCAGGGTAAATATTAAATAGCGTTTGCTTTGAACAATTCCAGATAGCAGAGTCATTCAATGCCTCTTGGTATGTGTTAGCAACTCTAGTGTGATGAGGGCTCCCAGACAGTCTACTACATACATTTCATGTCGTCTTACATTGCCCATTTGTGACATGTATGTAGCTGGGTAAGCAAACATCAGGTGAGTGTCGCAACAGTCACAAGAGTAATATGCGGAGTATGCGAAATGTCTGCCGATTCCTCGGCTACAATCAGCTTGAGCTGAAAGCAGTAACTTCAAGAGAGTGACGGATATGATTATGGACGAAAGCGAGCATACCCTGAAAAGTCACGTATTCGAGCTCACGCGGGTCTATATTTTGAATGCAGTGCAACCAGTGATGTGCTGAACTAACGTGGAACAACGGCAATATATTGACACAAGCCTTCAGCGTGCGGACGGAACATGACTGATCGTATGATCTCATATCCCAAAGCGCTATGTTACTAGAGTAATCGCAGCAGCAAATGAGAAGAGCAGAGGTAGACAAGAGAATTGAAGCAGGGGTTGGGGTACGCTCCTTACTGTCAGATTCACTGGGATCCTTCCACCTCCGACGCCTTCTGTCCTTCTTGTGAAGGTGTGTAGTAAACCAATATTATTCCTTTTGTTCCAACAACACATACTTCATCTCCAATCATTCGTACTGGTTATGTTACAAAGGGAGGCTATGAAAGCAATAGTTCAGTCATCGACCCGATATCTGATAGATACGAGTATCAGTCGATTGTGATCAAACTGAATCAAAGCATACATTGGGCGAGCCGGAACCTTCCTTTCAGGCTAGAGGGATTATCGGGTCTCTTGACATGTTCTTTAGTCCTGGACAGACAGGTCGGGCTGGTTTCTGCTACATTGGACAAGCACGATGTGAGTTCATGGCGATGGAGATATCGCTCTGCAGTCTCAACGTGAGCTTTTCCCCTGGCGATTGGCTGTGATTGGGCGTTTGTAGTCTCGATCGTGTTCGGGCGAAAAGGGGTGTCATAAATCGGAACAGCCAGAAAACGGCGATGAGCAAGCAACGAACGAGATGTCTGCGCGATACAACACAAATCCATTCCTAATGGCCAGTTTCCCGTTAGCGTTTGAAACGCTATTCAATTCGACGAGACGACAGGACTAAGGTGCGAGCGTTTGACGCGGTTGTATACGTTGCGCATCGAGAACGCTTCGATGGAAAATTTGCATCAGGAACGGTATACGTATGAGCATCGTAGATCATACCGTAGATGGGAGCTACAATCCACGCAGCCCGCTCGTTGACCCGGTCCCAATTCGACTCCGCGACTCCTCAGACCTCCCTGTCGATATCCTGCAACAAGATGGTCCTGTACCTAGCCTTGCCCGTCTCTACATCCTCGATCGATTTGGCGGCCTCCTTCATCGGTCTCGTCGTGATCCACGGCTTGACGCCCTTCTCGACGGCGAGGTCGAGCATCTTCAAGATTTCGGTCCTGCATCCGATATGACTTGACCCGACGAAAGCTCCATTGGGCGCCATAGCTTGCGAGGTGAGCGAGGGCCATTCGTCCTCGGGCATGCCGACAAAGACAAAGTGCGCGCCGATTTCGAGGGTGGTGATGAACTCGTTCAACGGGAGCGAGGACGAGGACGAAGTGCAGACGATGATGTCGAGGGACATTTTGTATTTCTCCTCGAAGCCCTTGTTGGTGATAACGAATTCATCGGCGCCCATCTTGAGAGCGTCTTCCTTTTTGCGTTCAGAGTGAGAAAATACCTGTGTCGAGAACGAGAACGAGGTGTCAGCTACCTGCTTGGCCACTACACAGCATCGAACGAGGCGAACTCACGACGACCTCGGCACCGAGCGCCTTGGCAAACAAAACGGCATAATGTCCGAGTCCACCGAGACCGACGACGCCAACCTTGCTACCCTTGCCGATGTTGTGCCTGAATAGCGGGCTGCAGGAGGTGATACCGGCGCAGAGCCTGGATGGTGAGAGCACAGGACGAATGGTCAACTCGAGGATTCTCTCCTTGGGCACACTGACACTCACATCGACGCGGCGTCCACGCTGGCCATGCTCTCGGGAAGAGGGAACACGAATTGCTGGTGTGCTCTGACGTGGGTCGAGTATCCTCCCTGGGAAAAGTCTCCATTCGGGTACTGTCACGATAGAATTGCGGCCGTCTAGTCAGAAAGTCGCTAGTTTTGCTCCTCGAAGACGGTAGGGGGACACACCTTGCCCTGGTAAGTATCGGTCCATGCGACGGGGCAGTAGTTTTCATTGTCGTTTTTGCAGTACTTGCAGTTCATGCAGCTCTGTCGAACGGTGGATCAGTGAGAATGGCGACGGCGGCAGCGCGGAAGGGAACGAAAAGGTTTCAATGGGATGATGTACGTATGGAAAGATAGTTGCGTCAGCTCGGTGTCCTCATGCTCTCACTGGTGACGGTCAGCGCATGTCTTACCGAACTCTGAGCACCAATTCCAACCCGTTGTCCGACCTGGAGGTTCTTGACGTTGGCACCCTAGGTTTGCGACATCGGCAACAGCAACGAGCAGTCCGGAGACGATACGGGGACCATCCAAAGGAGGACGTCGAGGTGGTTCGGCGTTGTTGACGGAAGGAGTGTGGGTCGTGATCCGTTTGGCATGGTCAGAGAGGGAAGAGAACGAGATGTAAATGCAGATGAGCCCCCGGTCCACGTCTCGCAAGCGCCAACAAGATGCATTTCAGACTCACGACCTGTACGACCTCGCCGACGATCTCATGTCCGGTGACGCAAAAAGGAGCAACAAAGGGACCCCATCCTCCGCTCTGTTCGGGGAATCGGTCGTTACGCGATGGTAAACAGGGAATACAAGCGAAGCGTGCAGTGAGAGCGATGGCGGTGGGCCGATCAGTTTCTTGCCAAACCGACCAGGACAAAAGTAGCCAGGCGTCGTTCTCGACTCACGATGGTGTGGTGGTCCGATCCACAAGTCTACGTACAGGTCCAGCACCGAGGACCAAGAGACAAGACGGAAGCTGCGTATGAGCAATTGGCTGGATGTCAGGAGTCTCTCTGCCACACTCACCCCGCAACATTCGACGTGAACGGTGACATCGTCTGCCTCTTCCCGCTTGAGGTCGTAATCGGTGAGGACAAAGTTCTTGTAGTCCTTCTGGTCGTGAATGGCGTAGCTGTAGGGCGATACAGGAACGAATCAGTGAGCGACGACCCAATTCACGACGAGTGATTGACCGGGTCTAATGGAGAAGAGAAGACAGGCGATGGGAGTGGAGAACGAGGTACAGACGACTCACCCTCGAGAAGAGTTGATCGACATTTTGTTTTCGTTTTCGTTGTTCGAGTGCAGGTTGGTGGTGCGTGGGACTGGGCGAGATATCCGTTCTTCTCCGGGCTATAATGCAAGTCTAGACGGTTTGCATCGTCGGCCACGACGGCAGGGACGTGGGCCATTCGAGTGATCGAGTGAACAGACGGTCGGGATATATATACCTTGGGGTCGTTTACTCGGTCGGTTGATCGGAAAGTGTTCGGGCCGGCAACCGGGCCGGACAAGAGACAGCCGACAGGGAGATGGATCGATTAGGTAAGCCACAGCGTGATCAGATGGGTGTGACGTCACGTACTTAGACCCCCCCGAGGGCGTCTTCTCTACCTCATCACGGTTACTTGATCGATGTATACTCGGTCTGCCGCTATCACTTCCAAGGCAGTACCGGAGTAAACACAAGAAGCAGCTGTATGCAAACGGTCAGAATACCGGTCAAGGTGGCACAAATGAACGAGCCGATCCAAGCAGTTTGAGATGTCATCCCTCGCGGGAGAGGCGCGGCGGACGGTGATCACGTGATGTTGCGTTTCAGACTTTAACTCCAGCTAGCGCTCTATACCACTTCGGTCGCGTCTGATATGGACCGAGATGTCGTCAGGCGAAGATGCACTCAACTATTGCGTGTGCCGCCGATACCCGGGATCAATAGTGGATCTGGGAGCTTTGCCCTTTCATCGAGTCGGTGCGGTCACACTCCGCTTGTCTCGTGACCATAATCTCACCCATGCGCGAGTGTGAGTGTGGCTCGCGGGCGTTGCTTCGATCTGACCGCCATTCGTCGATCTCAGTGCGGTCGGGGTGGTGAGCCATTCCTTATGCTACCGCTGTATCGCCACCCGGACTTTCGTTGATAGATCTGTATACGCTTTTGACTGTCGAATTCCGTAACGGTCGTGCAACAACCATGACACCGAATTGAGAGACCCACAGACAGTTGCACGTTGTCTTCTCGTATCAAACGTGTAAATGGACCACAGCAAACGAGTTTCGCCAGCCACCCGCGCATCTCTCGATGAGATGACATCTAGTCAATGCTCTTCTGTGATCTGCGCTCGGCCGATTCATATGAGCTACATTTCATATCATGCGTTGCCTGCGGTCGGGACGCATAGGCGTTGCTCTCATTGCGAGCCGTCGACTTGTTCCCTGTCCCGGGATGACGACGCTACATCAAGAGGAAAGGAGGCGAGGAGGACAACAACTTTACAGCAACCGATAATGCAAGACTCTCGCAGAACTAGCATCGGTTACAGCTCATCGAGCGGATGGGCGCACCCGAGCGGTTATTCATATACCACCCATTGACGCTCAGCTGAAAGCTGCTCACAAGTCGTCTTCACGATTCATACAAAACGAAGCTTGGAGGAGTGGCCACGCAGAGCTTGCGGTCAATCGGTCAAGTAATCACGACACCTGGCAAGAACCGTCATCCAGATTTGCATCGTGTGTGGGCGAGGAATAATAACTGATGTCTCAGAGCGCCTGCTATCTGGGCAATATCTCGCCCAGGGAGAAGACAGGCTAGACTCTCAACGAAATACAATCACAGAATACCGTAAGGGTAAGGTGATGACCCCTTCAAACAAGCAGTCTCAACAGCGAAACTAGCGAAGATCAGCGATCTGCTTCTGTCGATGCGAGTAGGCGGCTCAGTAGTAGCCCGGTGCTCGCCCCAACATCAAGATGACGCGCTCGATGCAGGGTCACCCAGCGGTGTTGTGTTCGCAAGCGAGGCTGGCTGAATTAGAAAATGGACCATGTCCACCACCGGGTGAACCACATGACATCGGTCAGGCAGTGACTATGGTATCGATCGAAAGAGCGACAAAAGCACTGCTCATACGCTCACGATCCCCTTGTCGGCCTTGATATTCAGTCTGTGATCGGAAACATCGCGATGGCACCTTGAACCCCGGCGTCCTCTGCCAAGAGCGAACCATTGTTCGAGATACATTACTCGTCGCATGAGCAACCATATTTCGTGGCGAATGCCAGGCGATCATCAACGCCGTCTAGCGCCAATTCGCACTTCCTTAGGCAGTTGCACAGGGGCACTCGGATCTTTATTTATGTGTCTTTACTGTACAGTGTGCGACATTTGAGGGCATTAACCTCGACGTCTACACAGAAGGGATATGGGCCGCGGCCATTCATCGCGGGCGATTGCTATTTATCGTTTCCGACGTGGTAGCAAAGCACGGCCCTTCCAGCTCGACCAGGAGGGCGGACTGGGCATCGTCCGGTACACCAAGCGATTGGTCGCGACACGCAGTGTTTGCGTACCTTTCAGACGCTTCGAAAATAGCAACTATCGTTCGCAATGACAGAAAGTCATACAGATGACGGGACAGGAACTCGAGGCAAAAGCAACCCAGGAACCATCACGGGGACAAAAGCGGAACGACGAAGCCGAAACGATGTGGCAGGCGCGGACTCATTGCGCGGCCTACCGCATCGTCTCCCCGGACACTGTACGCCAAAATGTGTACAAGGTCGAACGCCGCGCATGACGTCTGATGCTACGAGACGACTGTCGCGATAAAACCGGTCAGTCCTCTGCCTGGTTCGATCGACGATTCCGATCGCCCCAGCATCTACACATCGTCGCGACCTTTGACATTTGACGGCTGCCTGTCCGTGTGTGACTGGCGCCCTAGCGGACCATGAAGTACCGACATGGCCGACGATGATCTCGACCTGGATCTAGCAGTTGAGCCCACACCCCTGATCACTGGGACGCGGCGAGTGCAGATCGACTTCAGGATCGCGTTCGTGATCATCGTAAGCCGTGTCCGTTGTTTCGTGCTGTGGGTGTCGTGCCAATGACGAACCCAACTACCGCATCGGCTTTGTACCTCGAGCCCTGCCCTGTACCCCTGATCACTGAGACACGGAGAGTTCAGATCAGAGTCGAGGTAGCGAAACCGAGTCGGGGGTCGAGGTCAAAGATCATGTACGATGGCGGTCGAGCATGCTGGGTCGTGCGAGGGCTACTCCAGTACTTTCATCGACATCCCGGATCGATACTAATCTCCACCTAAGCCTCTGATCACTGGGACACGGAGAGATCGGGTTTTGAATCGTTGTCGTTCTCGCATCCGTGATACAGGGTGAAAGTCGGCCATTTTCGAAGCGTCCTCGGATCGTCGATCCACGACATTATCTCTGGTTCCCCTTGACCCGAACCTGAACTCCTGATCACTTAGACACGGCGAGTTCAAGTTTGAGACGAGATGAAATTGCTGACGATTGGATACCGGAGGTCGATCTCGGCCGTCGGATGCCGATGTAAGTGACGTTCGGTGCGGTCTCGACCTAGACCTGAGCTCCTGATCACGAAGACACGGAGAGCTCAAACCCGGATCAGAACCGCAGTGGGAGTGCTTCAAGGCGGTGTCGAGATGGAAGTCGACTCGCAAGTTGCCGTTCCACAACGACACCTCGACGGTGAAATCCGACCCGGTCAATCTCGTCGACCCGAACTCAAACCCCCGATCACTGAGACGCGGTAAGTTCGAGACACAGGTGGACGAGGATCAAGGATCGTCAGGCATGCGGTTGGGTCACTACGCACGCTCGTACTCGTCGTTTCTGATCACCAAGATACGGAGAACGCACGAGCAGAGTGACGGCGGGGGTGATGAGAGCGTGGCGATTACGACGACGACGACGGTCTCTGTCCACTCCCGATCACTAAGACACGGAGAATGGACGAGAACCGACGTCGGCGGGGAAGCCAAGTCGGTAGTAGTCCAGGAGGGTTGCCATGAGATACTGAAGCCGAACGACGGCCGAAAGCTGACCGGCTGTTGTGGACATGGCGGCGTCTACCCCTGATCACTAGGACACGGAGAGTTGACGGGGTTGTGGCGACGCTAGCACGGCACATGGCCAATTCCCAGTCTGCGGTATTGCTGGCCTTGTCACTTGTTCAAGGTCGTCGACAGGGTGAGGTCGACGAGATCGTACCCTGATCACGAAGACGCGGAAGAACGACCTCGCTCGACCCCCGCAGACGAGCCCCGATCGATCGATAGCCTTTGAGCCACATCGCCTCATCCTCTGATCACTAAGACACGGAGGGTAGAGTACGATGAGGCAGAAAGAAAGCGATGATGTGAGATTGAATGTGAAGCCGAGAGGTTCGACGGTCACGATGACCATGGATAGAGTATGTGTTATTGTATCGCTTGTATCGATTTGTTGGGGAGAACGGTGGTGGTGGTGAAAACGGTGCCTAGATGATGGGGATTGGCTGGAGGATCATTAGCGCGGAAGCAGAAAAGGGAAGTCGCGATTCGCTCACGATCAATGGTAAACACGTAAAGATGACGGCATGCTGACGTCGGCCATGATGAGCTGGATCTCTCGGAGCCGAGAAGGTCGACGCTCTTATCAAACTATTGCTAGACACACTCGATCAATGACGTATTAGTCACACTTCCGCATGCCAACTATTTACCACAGTTCTCACCGTGGTCACACCTTGGTATTCCTGCTCATCGCTCAACGACTCACTCTACCTACTCCTACTCAGACCTCGATCGACGCATCTCGGTCTTGTCCGTACATCCAAGCGGTGCTGATATACATCCCGACGAGACCGACTATACAAGCTAAACGGCGTCTTGACTACACCTCCTCGTAGGCAGGTCCGCTGGGCTCATCACTACCTAGGTTGGCGCCGAGCTCGACCATGTCGTCCGAGACGATGCCAAACGCATCATCGGCGTAAGTATCGATCGGTCGAGACATCACCTTCCTCATAGATATGATCGTCCGCTCATTCACACCTTGCTGAACCCTCGTTGACGTATACTAGCCTACCTACAGTCACGACCCCCAATCCTCCCATCGTCAACACCGTCGTTGAGGCGGCGGCGGACAAATCCACACTCAAATCCACGGTCAAGCTCATCAACTCGCTCCAGCATCGTCTACGCAGACTCGACACGAAACTCAAGGCAGCTACAAGCACGGATGCAGCTAACGAACAAGAGATCAAGATTCTAAAAAGTGAAAAGGAGAGACTAGTCAGCGAGTTCAAGAGGGTCAAGGAGGAGAGGGTACGACTCTTGCAATGTTTGAACGACGCCGAAAGGGACATGGAATTAGAGACCGGCCGGTCGAGGATGACGACAAGAGCGGCCACGAGAGCGAGTACGGCGGTGTCGTCGTCGTCGTCGTCTGCAGTATCGACTGTGACTAGAGCTCGCCGCTCGATACCCAAGTCGACAACGAAGCCGGCTCCGACCCCGCTCACGACATCGATACCCCCCATGACCTCTACACATACTTCGACGTCGACTGCGGCTGTAGCTTCAGCCTTGATCCCGAACTCGACCGCCTCGCTCAATACCTCGCCCGCACCTATTTCTGCGTCCCTGTCCGAAGCCAGCATCGCTCTACCAGCAATCACTACGGGGTCGATGGAGCCGACACCGGACTCGACGTCAAACTCGGCATCTTTGGCCTTGACCTCGACGCTTGCTGCAATCTCGGATTCGGCGCCCATCCTGCCACTCAACCCGGCGTCTACCACTCCTATCACGCCGTTATCGTGCCGATTACCCGTCGACTCGACGCCGTATGGTCAATACGATCCGCCGTTTAGCAATCCCGGTCAGGGTCATCTCGATCGAGGTTCTGCCTCGATATCGACCGCCTCAGCTGCGATCACAATACCACCGGCCACAGACACGCCTGCGAGACCATCGAACTCGTACTCCTGCTCGTCATCACCATTATCCTCGCTCTCGTCGTCTCCGCCGTCCGTGCGACCCAGGAAGATCACGCTGAGGATCAACCTGAACAGCAATCAAACGTCCGACGCAAAAACCGTCGAAGCTGCTGGTGTGAACACCACGGGGGCCGGAACTCGCACACCTCTCACGTCCGCCGCCACCGACACACCCGCGACCGTCGATGGCGCCAGCCCCGGCGTCACCGTGCCCTCTTCTGTTCTACGGCGTTCTCAACGTCCGACAAGGATGACCGTGCGTGCCTCTGCCTCGGCCAGCACGCGGTCTACACAAATCACCTTGCCACTGGCCGCTCGGTCGACAAGGAGTTCGGTCAGGCGAGTTCAGCTTGACGAGAGCACCATTCTTGTGCCCGGTCATGCCGAACAGACCCCTGGACCTCCAAAGACCGCCGAGACCGCTCCGCGAGCATCCGTCAGGAAGAAAAAGGACATCGGTGCCTCTGTCGGGACCGAGACCAAGGCCCGGCCGGCCGCCCAGGCACAGGCCAAAGTTCGAGTCAACACCAAAAAGACACCCGGCACCACTCGACTCCCCGAAAAGATTCGCTGTCACCATCTCGTGACTTCGACCCGGAGAGAAGTCCTGCAGATCGACATGCCTTGGTCCACGGTGACGTCGATGTCCAGACAAGATCCAGGCAAGACGAAGAAAAGTGCCAAGGCGACGGCGACCCCGTGGATCAAGGACCTCGAACATCTCCACCGGGTCTTGTCTACCCAACGCCCAATTGACGAACCGCCGAGACAGGGCATGGTCGAGATCTTCGATTCGATGGAGCAGCTGTTGGCGAGCGAACGTCAGGCGGATCTCGCCAGGCGGGCAGACCCATCATCTCCGTCGCCACGGCCACTCCTCCAGGTGATCAGGAATCGCCACTCGAGCCGTCTGCCAATGTCGATGGACGACGCCGTTCGATACATCGGCAACCACCCCGAAACCGTCATCGACTGGGAGATTCCTGGGGGACAGAACGGAAGTCAGAAGCGTCCTCGATATACCGTCGCCGAGGCCCTCGATTGCCCGGAAAAGCGAGCCAAGTGCTTGGGCGTCAAGTGCCTACCCGCCGACTACCTGCAAGAGGAGAGGGAAATGGGCAAGGCACTCGGAATGATTGCCGGCATGACTACGTGCACAGGAGAGGGGACTGGAGTATTGCGTGACATGCGAGCGTGTGCGACGTCCTCCTCGACCAGCAACAAGTCCACAGAGAGGGCGGTCGATGAGCTGCTCGAGGCATGGGCGGGCAAGGGCTCCCCGTCCACCTCGCGCTGGGCCTCCCTGGTTCGTTCAGGCGACATCGTACCGTACACCCCGGAAGAACTGGTAGACATCGAGAGGACGACGAACTGGTGGGGGATAATGAACGCGACAGGATCATTCACCGAATGGCACCAGGATGCCGGGGGAACGTCGACATGGCTCAAGGTCAAGACTGGTCAGAAACTTTGGGTGATAAGAGGTCCTGGGGGTGAGGTTGAGGCCGTCTTGCTCGGGCCGGGCGATGCAGCGTAAGCCCAAAAGGTCATTTCGGCCATCATGTTAGCAGGTACTTATTTCGAGTTCATCAGCGTAATGAGTCCGGGCGTCACGCACTGCGTTTTTACAGTCAGAGCGTCCATCTGCGCCGGCGGGTGCGGATGGCGTCTTCAAGATCTGGAAGCGACGTCTCAAGCGCTTTTGCGTGAATCCATCGACGGCGCGTTTGAGATCCAGCCACTTTGGGTGCCTGCGCTCGTTGAATTTGCATCGCAATTGACCAAGGATACCTCGGGGGACGAAGCTCGACTATACACACAACGCAAGTTGGTCTTGTCGCTCCTTGATGGCGAGGGGTACAAACATCCGGGAAAGAAGATTAGGCGACGGCGAGGTGATTATCTAGGGGAGGATTTATTGGACTACGGACAAGAAGAGGTCGCGAAGATCCTCAAGGCCTGTGCGCCGGCCGCTGTACAGGCAGTCAGGGCGTTGAGGATTGCCTTGGCTTCATCTTGAGGCGCGACGGCGGTTTGTATATCGGCGCTGGACGTCACGACGTCACGACGTGAGTTTAGGGACATATGACACCCTTACCACACTGTAATACTTTTACCTCCAGCCACTAGCGGCGAGGGATAAACATCGCATCGGTAATCTTACTGTTTCTCCCCCCAACGCCACGACCGCCAGATCGAGCAGTCGGCGAGTCTCGCTGGCGATCCGAGGGCCAACACCCGATCGAGATCGGCGGTCACTGGACAGAGGAGAGACATCCTTATGGTGCCCCGCATGTGCCCCTTTGCACGGCGAAGGGGAAGATCCGTCCGTCGTTTCCAGAGACGGTCACAGAGGTAATGAGCATTTGCTTTTCGTGGAACCCAAAAACCAGCTTGACTTCCGAGACGCAGGTCGAAAGCGTGTCGCTCCGGGGTACTACACTTATACAAAGTTAACGCTATCGATTGACCGCGGCGAGTTTAGGGAACCGGAATCAAGATCGATCCTGCGTTGCCCTTTCGCAAAGCAGTTTGAGGAACCCGATTCTAGTGCGACAATCGTCAATCAAGGTGGGGACTGTCCGGAAAGAGTATGTATGCTACATGCTGTACGGTCGATTGACCTATGCGTTGATTACAAGTGTTGCGCGGATCTAGGCATCCTTCTCCTCTTTGCCCTGGGTAGGGTTCTCTACGTGGTAAGACTGGCCTCGGTTCATCTTGCCTCGCTTGGCAGCCGATCGGAACTCGTCGTCACCAAAGTTGTTCTCGACGTTGCCAACACGGTAGGTGGTCCAGGATCGAGTAGGTACGCCCAAGTCCATCATGACCGAGATCTCTTCAAGGCTAGAGTCGGGACAAGCGGTCAAGAGTATCAGCGACCGTCATCTCGTGTCAGGGCCACCGACTTTCAAGCTCACCTTCGTCCCAAAGTCTCCGGAATGCAGAAGTACACGAACAGGACCGAAATAACACCACCACCGGCGTAGATCCAGCCAACCATGGGACCGAGATTGGCCTGGTCGGCGTCGAACAGGTAGGGTAAGGTGAAGGTGACGGCCCAAGCGCAAATCTGATGTGGGTGGTCGACGTCCAATGATTAGCATCGTAACCTACGTGCCTCGTTGCGACGTTTCGAACTTACCCAGAATCCGGCGGTTCCAACTGACATGATCTTGGTCTTGTTCTTGCCGTGCGAGAGTTCGGTGGCACAAGCCCATGCAAGAGGTCCCCAAGCTAAGTTAAACGCCCAGACGTAAAGCATGATCATGGCGACGATGGCGGTGTTCATGGGTGCGCTTCGGTCCTTTTCAATACCGATGGCACCAATGACGATGTCTGTGACAGTCATGAAGATTCCGGTACCGATCAAGAGGGGTCGGCGGCCGAATCGGTTGACGATGAAGAGCGACATGACGACACCTGCAAATGTGCGCGCCAAAGTCAGCCAGAGGAGGCGAACGACTCTCGAGACAAGACGATTGACTCACCGACGACCTCGATGATATCGACAATGATGGTGTACAAGAACGCGTTGGTCTGGCCAATGTCGGTAAAGAATCGAGTGGCGTAGGAAAAGATGAATTGAACACCGGAAATTTGTTGACAGCACAAATTCCAAAAGCGCAGATGAACCTCCTTCGGTCGGCAGGCACGAACAATAGGTCCTTCCACCTCGATTGGTTGCCTTCGTTGTTCGCCTCGGCTTCCCTAGCGGCAATGAGGATTCCCAACTCGGTCTCGGCGTCCAAGTCTTCGTTGTTCTTGTTGATGGCCTCGAGCGCTCGGAAAGCCTTGTCGTCCTTGCCCTTTTGCGTGAGCCATCGTGGGGACTCGGGCACAAAGAAGAGACCAATACCGATGGCGAGAGTGATCACGATGTTGAAAGCGACAGGGAAACGCCACGAAAAGGTGCTCTCGTAGTCCTTGGTTCCTTGAGCGATACAAGCACCGATCACCTGACCGATGGCCAAGGTCAATTGCCAGGTCGAGACGATGGATCCACGAATGGCGGCGGGAGGAATCTCGGAAAGGTACATGGGCACACAGTTCGAGACGATACCGACACCGATACCGAGGATCAATCGTCCGACGATGAGGAGCGAGACGGACCCGACGATGATGAGTTGGAGGATGCATCCGATGGTGACGATCAGGACGGCCGACCAGAGGGCACCTTTTCGACCGAGGTAGTCTCCCAAGACGGAGGCCATCAGGGATCCCACAAACTCTCCCGCCTGGACGATCGAGGCGAACACCGCGGTGTAGGTCGACTTGATCTCGTAGGTACCGGTGCTCGCGTCGAATTCACCAAAGTCCTCCTTGAATCGTTGCATTTCCAGCATACCAGTAAAGTAGGTACCATCGTAACCATAAAGGAAGGCACCGAGTACGAAGACCTGCGAAGAGCAACCAGGGAAGCGCTCAGCGTATGTACCAGGTTGAGTGCCTTACAAGGGCGTATACTTACAAAGCAGAAGAAGATGGCTCTTCGGTTT
>CAUOPT010000016.1:0-20889 GCA_963457585.1 Spergularia bocconei
CGTCTTGGTGTCGGTCAGTCCTGTCTGCAGTCTTAGCTTGATATCGTCGTGGTCGTGATCACAGGCTTGAGATAGGTTCATCGAGTGAAGGTCATCACCTGCTTCGGCGTGGTCCAGCACGAGCTCCCGCGACCAGTTAGTGATCGATGGCCCATGCGGACATGGCCGAAAAGGCTGCCTATGGCTCCGTCTCCGATCGAACGGAATGAAAGTGGGCAAAGATACATCGATGGTCGCTTCTGCAATATATTTTCATACAAGTCGCGGCTACTCTGCTACTATCTACAAAAACACCATGATTAACTCTCCGCCATTCTCTTAGGGTCCGACACCCCATTCAGTCCCACTGCTCATGATCGACGTGCGATTGCTGGCGGTAAGAAGGCTCTTCTTCCTCTTCGTCGTAATCATCTGCCTTGTCGTTACCATGATCTTCTCCCTTCTCGTCACCTGTAGGCTCATAGCAATCAGCTTCCTGTCGGATCGAACCCTTGCGACGCCACTAGACTCACCGTGCTCATCGTCATCTTCACCTTTCTCGTCCATCTTTTCGTCCACTCCGTGTAGTGGAGTACCCGCTCGGGAATCCTCCTCGTCATCCGGATTCGATTCGAACAGGCTATCGATGGCCTTGTAATTGACATTTCGACTATACTGCCTCCTCTCAATGAGACCTTTGGTCGCTTCTGCAGCGCTTTCGGCAGGTCCCACCGGACCTCGACGCATTCTCGGCTGCATGTCGGTCTCTGACTCAGTCTTCCTGCCGAGTCACCACGGGATTCACATTTTGTACTGACCTTCTTTTGCTCAGCCTCTGCTTCGTCACGCAGTTCGTCCAGCTTATTCTTTCTCAGCTTGGCTGGAGGTATGCTTGGCCAGTCAGTAATCGCACGACGTCAAGGCATCTTCTACCGGACATAATTTACCTTGCAGTTTTACGAGATAATCCATGTTGGTATCGATCCACGTATGCATCTTGATCTTCGCTTCGATCGGGTCACAGATATAGTCGTCCAGCTCATCCTCATCCAAGCCCTTGAGCGGGTCGTCTTCCGGTCGACGAGCAATGTCGTCTTGAATATGACTTAACTCCTCCTCCTTCGTGTGCTCAATCTTCATCAACGCTTCGGCAACGTCTTCTTCCGCCAATGCTTCGTTCAAAACCTCTCCTACGACTTGGTCAGCCACTGCCGAGTTCAGTACGTCGTTGTCGTCTTCTTCATCATCATCTTCGGCATCATCCTGCGCTTCCTGCTCTCGCTCTGCCAAAGCATTGGCTTGTGTCGTCGGCCCAGGACCGGCTTCAGAGTTCCGCTGCAGGGCTGGAGATCCTGCTCGCGGCGTCCCACCTCTGGAGGACGGCGCGAAACTAGCCTCTCTATCCCGCTTGACCTTTTGCACGTCCTTCTTCGGGTTTAGCTTTCGCTTCTTTCTACGCGATCGGGTCTCGTCATCGTCATCGCTCTCCTCGTCATGGCCATCGCTAGTATCTCCTGCGCTGGACGCCGCCTCTGAACTAGCTCGCCTGGCGGCTCTCGCCGACTGTTCCGCTTGCAGTGCTTCGATTCGTCGATGTTTGTTGAAAATGGGAGGTGCAGACGCCGAAGGAAAGGCTTCGATCCCCTGCTTATCAAGCTCCCACCTCTGACGAACCTCTGAGATTGACATCTGACCAGCCGGTGTCTGCTGAAACTCTTCCAAACGTTTCTTCAGTGTGGTATCGGCGATCTTGACAACCTGAACGACTTCTGCGACTGAACGGCGATAGTTGTTCATCCTCGCTGCCAAAATCAACGCGGCTCCGCAGATTCCGGATGGCCGTCGTCCTTCGATCATCCAATCCCTCCTGAATCCCTTGACAAGGTTCGCAGCATCCATCTTGACCTTGTCTTCGTCTTCACCGAATTCGAGATAGCCAGCGAATCGGTGGATATAGATTGCGGGATCGAGGGGCTTGGGATCTTTAATAGGGACGGCCTTGAGGAGCTTGAGATAGACAGCACCAAGCTCAAAGACATTGACCTGAGCAGAATTGACTCGCTTTTAGCAGCCGAAACGCTTGGCTCGACAAGTCCCGAGGGCTCACATTGTTCAACCTCGAAGAAAAGTCAATCAACATGTAAGGTTGAGGTGTCGATCTTTGCCTACAGGCAAGATAGAGACATGCTGCCGCGACCAGGTCACCTCGTCTGCCTCGGGTGAATCTTGCATGATAGGCCAGGTACCAAACGCGCGCAGCCTCTTCCCCAAGACCGTAGCCCATTTGCATAGCCATAGCGAGGTCCTGACATTTTCGCTTTCCTAATCAGAGTGAGAATCTGATAAGCACGACACGTTCTGGTTGGGTGCGGAAGATGATCGGGAGATGAGATTTACCAGCGGTCTCTGTCAACTCTTGGGATGTACCGCCATATCTGCCCTGCTTCCCGAAGGAGACCCCGACTATTGACAAACTCCACCTCAGTACACCCTATGCAACACGATCGAAACCATCTGTGACTTACGGGCTCCTGCAGAGAGTCTGGTACCTTCCGCAACCACCGCTCCTGAGGAAGTCTCTCCGAACCCGACCTCTTCGGTCAACACCATTTCCCCGAGCACGATACCACATTCTAGACAGCTGCAGGGAGTCGAGATGACAGCATCAGGCCCTGGACCGTACGATTACTTCGAGAGGTTCACATACTATTTCTTTCCTGCAACCGCATCGACGTGCAGCCTTGTGCCAGAGCAATATGGACAGACGTTGACCTGCAAGTAGTCCGATCAGGGGACGAGCACGTCTGGCGACCGCAAAGGCTGATACTTACATCCATCGCGAGTGATGCGTTACAAAGGGTCCGATATAAAGCTGGTACCCTCCTGTGAGACTATGGTCGGGCGATAGACAAGCAAATCTCTACAGAGGCGATTGTCCGAGTCAAGAGTCGAGAAGTGCAAGACGGTTGCATCTAGTTGAAGGGTCTCGACAAACAAAACACTAGGTAGTCTAGAGTAGAAATCTCGGCAACGGACCGATCACGCGCGAAAAGGCTCAGGTCAGGTCACCCTCGTTCGAGATGCGCCCCACCCTGTCTTGGTGGCAATGGCCCTTTATTGCTTTCTTTCCTTTTCCCATCCTCCTCAATTGGCGGGGCGTTCCTCGTTGTGTTCTGAATCAGACCTGGGTGGGTTTTCTTGGGGAGTCAACGAGGGACCGGCCTTTTTACCATTCGAGATGGGATCGGTCTTGTTACTGTCAGACGGGACCGATCTTGTGACCAGTCAAGATGGAACCAGTCTTGTTAGTGCCAGTCTAGACGGGATCGCAAGGTGGTCATAATGTCCTCGGATTCCATTCGATAAGCGAGAAAGAGAAAAGGACAGGAAGCGAGCATGCATGGAGGAGGGATCAATGAGTGTTTCGGACTCCATATTC
The DNA here is from genome assembly GCA_963457585.1 of Spergularia bocconei. Taxonomy (NCBI): domain Eukaryota; kingdom Viridiplantae; phylum Streptophyta; class Magnoliopsida; order Caryophyllales; family Caryophyllaceae; genus Spergularia; species Spergularia bocconei. Next base: position 3,419 of record CAUOPT010000016.1, read on the forward strand.
GGAGGTATCGCGGTAACCTGAGAGAAGAATGGACCATCTTGCAACTTGATCGGCGGGATTTTGAAACACGGCTAGTGGATTTGAGACAGATGAGTTCTTTCTACTAAATCGCAACCTAGTCAAATTTGTCCACCATTGCACGGTCGTGTCTGTGCGGTAAGATGTCTCCCGCAGGCAAAGCTTGCACTTATGAAACGATGCGGTTGCGAAGGAGAAATCAACCCCAACAAGATGGACCGGCCGAGGCCGTACAACATCGATATCTTCCGCTATCATCAAAATGTTTATTTTTGGGAAAATAATTCGGATGCGGTGCTAGCAAGTACGAAGTGAAACCTTCGAAACTCTGATCCAGTGTTCTTTTGAGGCAATCACCTTGAAACGCCAACGTTCAGCAGTTTAAAAGCTTCAATGCGACTTCGCTGTATCGCTATCCTAGACCTGACAAGAATCGATAATCCCGAAACCCCGCTGCTCATGACGAAGTACGAGGGCTTGCGCGCTGATTAACCTACATTGCCTAATGCGTGCTCGAATCGCGTTTGACGCGCCAGCCCAGATAGTGATATCCTTCATCAGCCTGCACGCCGGACTAGTATAAAGCGGTTGATGAAAAGACGTCGTTATCTCTTCTACTCACTGTTTTCACTAAGACCTCATCAAACCGTCTTGGATAAGCAGTGACTAAAACCGCATACTTGTGTCAACATAATTCAAAGCGACACCCCTATACGCGCCCTCCGCCCCACCGCGCTTGCCATGAGCAACGCCTCGACGACTTCTCGCCAGCCCCGTACGGACCAGATCGCATCTGCCATGGACGAGGAAGCTTGCTGGGACCTCATCAGTCGCTGCTTGGGCACTCATCCCACTCAGATGCAAGCTGAAGACAGCTGCGCCGAGCGTATCAACGAAGCGCTAAACGATAGCATCGAGCCCGAATACCAGGACTTGCAGATGTCTCACGCTTCGAGCACTTGGTCCGTTTCGCTCATCGACTTTCAAGATGCCGCTAACGACGAGGAAGATAGATCGTTCAAGGAAACTCTCTATCGCAAGCTTCAGGATGCCCAAGCCTTGACTGCGCGCGAAGCTCTCGAGGGAGTCGAGCACCCACGCGAAGACGTTTCGGACTGGGTCATTATCGAAGGCAGATCCAGCAACGTTTCTGAAGATTGTCTCGTCTCGTCGCTCTCTTCCCCCGCGATCGAATTCGAGGATCGAAAAGTCGGACTTCAGGCTCCCTTGGACCCCGATAACGTGAACAAAAGGCCGGGGCAAAGGGCTTCTCAGCCAGAGATCGACAATGTCGAACTGGGCTGGCCCTTCAACCAAGAGGCTTTTGAGCAAGCTGTCAAGACTAGGATGGCCGCATGGCAATACCCGCATAATCAATCGATCAACAGCCACAACTTCTCTACATCGGTCGACGGTGTCTTTAGCCAAGCTCACGTTGACGCACAGGCCGACCTTGAAAGGGTCCTCTCGTTGTTGGCGATCGAAGACGGACTCGGCTTGCCCAAGAACGACAGCCATGTGCCTCTCGCGCCGACTCCTCCACCGGTCCTCCGTCGAGCCACGGTATCCATGATCACGATCCCGCCTCGTCCGAGCTTTGTCAGGGCCCAAACCATCGGATGGACCTGCAAAGACGCTCGTGAGCTCGCTTCCCCGACCGGCCGGTCCCTCGTTTATTACTCGACTCGGACCCCTGCTATCGGAGATCTCACCACCCAATCCGGATACTTCACCTCGACCTTGAAAAAGACATCTCAAGGGCCTGTTCCGCCCTCGCTGTTGAGGCGCCAATCCCAGTCTTCAATTGTGGATTTCGGCAGTCTCCCTTCGTCGCCGCTCCTCTGTGACGAAAGGATGGTCGTCCCGTTCGGCCTGATCATGTCGCCTACCGGTTCCATCGGGTCCTCTCGATCGGATTGGGAGACGACCGACGAGTCGAGCGTGCCTAGTCCTCGAATGTGCTCACGTCCCGGTACCCCCCGGCCCCAGTGTGGTGCGGGACCTATCGACTTTACCGCTGGTCACGACAAGGCTTTCAACCCCTACTTTATGAACGCCGAGATGTGATGCGGTGACATGCATGCAGTAGCGATCGAATTTTATCGTTAAGAGCGTCGTCCAGGAAAGGTGGTATGTCATCTAGTCTATAAGGTACAATGAGCTTTACAGTTGTACAGAGTCCCGGTCAGCAACGTTTGATTGAAGATTGCGTACACCTTCATTTGGAATGACATACAATGCAGATCTTGATCCCACGCTAGTCCTCGATGTCGTCTTCTTGTTCCAACGTGATAGCAAGGGGGTTGCCAAAGTCATCTTGACCGAGCTTCCTTTGCCGCGCCCGGAATATCAAGCACATGAACTGGGAATCGAACGGTTTGAGTCTGTTCGAACGAGATGCAGCCGAGCATACCACCAATCGCTGACTCACCAAGAGGACCCCTTGCATCGTCCCCGCAAAGGCATAAGAGAGCCAAGCGCTCCACTCTACCCCTGGCCTTCCGATCAGACTGCCTACGAACATGGCGCTCCCCGGGACTTGTAGCAGCATCATCGGGATACTGAGCGCTCCGACGACCCCGGCGCGGTAGGTCGTACTGATCTGAGGCGCATACTGGAAAAAAGTGAGACTTGCCGAGATGATCCCTAGGGTCTGGGCGTAGTTGTATAGTGCTGGAGCGGGCGGCGAGTTCGGAAGCAGCATCAACATGAGGATGGTCGCGATCTCTGTGAAGAGCCTGTTTTCAAGCGGATCAGGCGTCGTTCGAGTCTTTCTCGCCGGTCCCTCAGCCCCGGCTTACACGTGCAGCAGAGTCGTCGACGCTAGGATGACCGCCAACTTCCATTCCGCAGTTTTGCTACCTCGTCCCTTGTCATCGTCTCTACGGACTAGCGGTGTCTCCTCGTTATCATCTTGCCGAGCGGCGTTTACATGCTTTCGACTCGTCGGAAAGTAGACGATGTACAGGACGAACCTTTTCCGAGAGCAAGTACAGGACGGAATGTCAGTCGGATTCGTGAAAGGACACGAGCTGCGAGCTCACAGGAAAGCGAAACACGCCCATTGGAGCGTCACTTGTACAATCCCTAGTACTTGTTCGAAACACGCAGACCCTTTCTGATCGTCACGACGGGGATTCAGTTCATCGTGACAGGGGGTGTATGTGATATCGAAAAGGAAGCGTCGGCTTACGATGACGGTGCAACAGCGGATGGTCGGCCATTGTAAGATCCAGATGTTGAGCATTCCACAGGTAGACGAAGTGGAACCGAGGAAGAGGAACCACTGATGACGACGCGTAAGACGTTGATCAAGTCGTTCGGTTTATAGACCCGCATAAAGGGGGTCGAAAGGCTTACTGGTGAGAATCCCTCGGACGTCTTTGCTCTGATGATACGAATGTACTGATTATAGACCGGGAAAAACGTGTCAGTTGGGTTGTGACGGGTCTCTTCAATGTATCTCGTCTTGGTGATCGACGTACTTGTGGGAGGTAGCTGATGATCAGGCCGATGCAGATACCGGAAGAGAGCAGTGTCGTCCGAAGATCGTGGATCTGGTAGTAAAAGTCAGCCGGATCGTACACCGACGGTTCCTCCGTTACTCACCTCGAGGCAAATTTGCGACATGATACCGTAGTTTTGACTTGGAATGTAACGGACAAGCAGGGTGATTTTGTTGGTGATCAGCAAGTATCGACTGTTGTGCTTTGATCTGGTACGATGATGAACAGACGAACGCTACCTGCTACCTGCTTCGGGGATCGCCGAGGGAAAGGCCCGGAACCGAGATCAACTCGCAAGCGCATGCGCTTTTGGCGTGATCATACCCTGGGACCGCCAATTGTAAACAACCCCCTTACTGACTGTAATCTCACCACGTCACCCTAACCTGTCTACCCTTGCGATGCCCGAGGATCCTGGCAAAACGAATGCAACGTACCACCTCCCTGTACGGCAGCTCGATAGACTCGAATCGACATAGACAGCTCGAAGACACTCCACAAGCCACATTACCCCGTATCTCGACTCTCCAGAGTCTTCTACCAATAGCAAAAGGAGACCCGCGAGCTCACGAGCTCTTCTTCAACACAAACGCCGTGGATCATGGGTCAAGGTGCTTCGACGTCCGGGACCCCGTTCCCCTCGGTCGCGCTTCACGTCCTCCGAGTAGCCGAACTCTCACCCGCTCATCAAGCCGGCATCCAGCCCTTTTTCGACTATCTCATCGGGGTGGAGATACTCAAACGGAGACCTCTGACGGGGGAGAGCGGGGCCGTCCGGAGTCAGGGTATCGACGAGGAGATTTACGAGGAAGCGATCGGGTTGAGCTTGGATCCCGAGGAACTGGCAAGAGTGCTCGAAGAGAACGAGGAAAAGGAGATCGGACTCCGGGTCTACAACGCCAAGTCTCAGAGGATACGATGTGAGTCGTAATGTGCCGGTGCGACGTCAAGGTTTCCGATCATCCTCTGATCCCACATCCGGTGGCCCTGGTCGTGATCAAAGACGTCACTCTGACACCATCCCGCTCGTGGGCCAATAAACTGCAACCTTCCTTGCTGGGTCTGTCACTACGATTATGTGACCGGCAGAGGGACTCGGTCAAGTATGGCACATCCTGGACGTACTGGAAGGAAGTCCAGCCGAGGTCAGTCTACAAGATCACGCAACAGAGATTTCTTTTCCGACGCCGTGGGATGCTCATCCTTTTGATGCGTGGTCGTCATATCACAGAGCGCAGGCGAGTTCAAGGTAGAGCGCAGGATCCCGATAATTGGAAGCTGACGAGCCTGTCATCCCGGTATGTCCGTGCTGTAGGTCTGATCCCCTACGGAGATTACGTCGTCGGGTGGACCGAAGGAGCTCTGCATGCCGAATCCGACTTTTACGATCTAGTCGAACACGCAAGTCGGCCGGCCTTAGGACACTACGAAAAGGTCGGCAGAGCTGATGAGACCCTCTCGAAACAGCATATCGACAAGCCTTTGCGGCTCTACGTGTATTCCTCTGATCTCGAGTAAGCCCAAGGCTTAGCGTACACGTAATCAAGACCACCCCACTGATCGACCGGAATCTGTCCCGGGTATGGTAGTAACCTTCGTGAGATCGTGCTCGTACCAAATCGACAATGGGGTGGGGGCGGTATCCTCGGATGCGGCGTAGGGTAAGCTCTGCTCCAGCCCGTGACGAGTCCGGTGCATCGCTTATTCAGACGTATTCACGTTCGTGCTCTTTCCAGGTACGGCCTGCTGCATCGGATTCCTATCCCTACGAACCCGGACGTCATACCTTCCAAGCAAAACCAGTTGCCCGGCCGCCCGACCGCCGATACGATTCGAACATCGGGTTCGAAGACCGGATTGGCAACGAAGAACGGCGAGAGCACAAAAGAGTCGATATGAAAACGTGTTTACAGGAATACAAGCACGGTCGAGGTCTCTTTTCTTTTTGTACATGACGAACCCGTAACGAGACAAGTCTTATTAACGATCACAACGCACACGCTTGTAAAACAATCGGCGGATATGCTGAACTTGGCCGATCGAGAGAACGAGCGGTTCCAGAGCTAAGCGAGCGAAATCAGGTCGACAAGACCACAGCGCAAGGTCGAACTCTCGTTTATTGGGGGTATAATGTGGGTATCGGTGATGTTTTACATAATGTACAAGGCGAAAAAAGGTGAAAGAGAATGCTTGGGAAAGTGAGCGGGCGTCTTTCCGGATAGCAACAAGTCATCAGCGATCTATGTATAACCGCGAACCCACCGCTATCGAAGCCGCGCCCTTTTTGCCTTTTCCGAAACTCGCATCGTGAATCTAAAGAAGAGGAGGTCGAGAGTCGATGCATCCTCGGTTTCCGGTATCGCAGGTCGCTCAAAAAGCTGGCACTACGACACCGGGCCTTGACGGGTCGCTCAGAGAGCTGGCACCATCGGACACATTGAATCCCGACCATCGGCTGTCCCTTCCACCCTGAGCTGTCGTGCGGCGTGCAGCTCGCCCGGCCAGCAACAGGGCGCGAAAGGACTCACCGAGATCGTCGTCCCTCGTTCTTTCGATCCCATCCGCAAAGAGTCGTACTGTGAGTGGACTGGTCCCAGGCTTCGCGAACGATAGCGGCGGCGAGTCGGAGTTGTTTCGAGGGACGCGTCGAGGTGTCGATACCGTTCACAACCGGGCCCAGGTCCCTTCCACGTCCGACAAGACGTCTTCCAGTCGTTGCGTTGCGAGTCGCCGCTGATCTTCTGGAGTGGTCCCTTCCGGCAGGAGTTCCAGAGAGCGGCGGGCGACCCCTTTGGTCATGCTGCCGTGCCCCTGTAGCATAGGAACAAAGCGACGGGTCTTGGAAGATTTGGATCCTGCGGTCTTGTCGGCTACGTGAATCGAGTATGAGCGTAAGCGAAGTGGATCAACGTAAGCGAAGTGGATCGATCGGGTTACTCACCAGGAAGCATCTCGATCACGACCCCAGGTGCCATGCCGTTAGCCGTCGATGTCGATCCCCGGTTGATGATGGTGATCGACATGAAGTCCTTGTCCGGGTCGTCCTGACAGACCCTACACGTGTAAACCACGAACGTCGCTGTTGACTTAGCGTAAGCGTCCATGATTTCCTTGTGGTAGAGACATGCCCCGAGATATTCCACGAGAGGGGTAGAAGCGACCTCGAGCTCTTCCGTAGCAGTCTCGACCGGAGTAGCAGGACGGGAGACAGGAAGAGCGGTGGAAACGGCGAGGTCGAATTCCTGGGCGGCGACCTCGGTGGCGATCTCGGTGACGGGCGATCCGGCGGCGATCTGGACGGGCGACTCGACGGCGATGGCGATGGCGATGGCGAGGGCGGGAGCGGCGGCAGGGGCAGGGGCAGGGGCCAGGGCCGGGACCGGGGAGGGCGAGACCGGGACGGCGGGCAAGACGGAGACGGCGGGCTGGACGGGACTGACGGGAGCGACCGGGACAATGCCGACAACCTCGACGACGGGTTCCTCCAACGAACGAGCTTCGACCGGAAGGACCGGGACGAAGAAGTCGGTCGCAAGAGTAGCCGAAAGCCCGAGGTCGCCAATGATGACAAACTCCCTTTCCTCGGTGTCGACGACGACGGCAAAGATGGCGACCATGGCGAAGATCGCGACCAAAGCATCCCAGTCGACCTTGGAGCCGGAGACCATGTGCGACGACGACGAGAAGATGTCGAAGTCGGTTTCCGTGTCCAGCAACGACGTGTTGGCTCCGCAGATCCCGTTGACCCAGAAGTCCTCGATCGGCTGCGGACAGAGACGTCGGGTTTCAGGTCGGGACAACGAACGGGGCGGTATAAATCGCGATGACTTACCCTCTCCGACGGCTTGCACTCGTCCATGATCCAGTCGATCGTGAAGACCTGGGTAGGCTGATAATAGGGAGAGAGCGATGAGAAAGGGGAGCGGATATCTCTACGATGATTGACTTACCTTCTCCGACCAAAGGCACATGGGCTGGGCGACGGCGATGGTGACATGTACAAGTTCGTACATGGGAGGGGTGACAACCAACACCGGTTGCCCTCCTACCAGACGAACCAGTACATGGGACATCCTCAGGACCAAGCTGCTGTCATGGCTGACAGCCAGCAGAGACTCCCCCCAGAGAGCAAGGAAGGGGGTGGCAATGGTCAGGAGGATGGGAAGGAACAACATTTTGATCTATAGGTGCGGGTCGATGGGTCGGTGATGTGGATAAGCGTCGGTAGATAGGGATAGGTGTCGGTGGATAGGGATGGGTGCCGGTAGGGATAGGTGTCGATCGATAGGGATAGTTGTAAGTCGAAGTTCAAACGTCAAGGTCGAGGGAACTTACAAGAGTATTCCTTTCTATTTTGATCCGGAAGGGCTTGTCCTTCGTGTGTGGGTGTCGTCGGTCTGGGTAAAGGAAGGATGGCGAAGATGGATGTCAATTGATGTCGAGTATGAACAAGGTTCGATGGCGAGGGTGCTTACTGAAAGTCCAACGAGGTTTCCTTAACGTCCGAACAAAGGGCTTGTCCTTCGATGTGTATAGGTCCGGTCTAAGCAGAGGAAGGAAAGACAAAGATGAATATCAATTGATGTCAAATGTGAACGAGGTCGAAGGCGATAGTGCTCACTGATGAACAACGGGTGATCCTAAATATCCGAATGAAGAAGCGTGTCCTTCGATGGATGTAGGTCCGGTCTAAGTACAAGAGGGAAAGGCGAAGATGGATATCAGTCGATGCCGAGTGACGGTCGAGGTCAAAGTTAATGGTACTTACTGATAAACAACGGGTGTCCCTGGTTCTTCGAGAGAGGAAGCGTGGCCTTTGTAATGTATGGTCGTCGTCGATCTAAGGTAAGGTATGTTAGAATAGTCAACGATCGAAAGAGAGGAGAGGTAGACTCACAAAGATATCAACGGAAGTCGAGAAACGGGATGGGAATAGGTATGGAGGTTGATGTTTGTGGTTGTGGTTGTGTTTGTGTTTGTGTATCGAGAGGGGATGGTTGTACTCTTGATAGATCTTGGTTAAGGTCAATGAAGAGTCGAAGTCGCTGAGGCCGAGTTCGTTGAACAAAGAGAAAAAGAGTAGAGTGTGAACGATGAAAGAGAGGGGGATCGCGTCCCGGGGGTCCAGAATATTTAGTTTTCCTGGAGGGTCCTCGAGGGGGGGATTTGGGGGGGATGGGCATGGAGAGTGAAAAAAAAATGCGAGCAGGAGGTAGGAAAATGGAGCTCCGTGCCCGCGTCTAGAGGGTCTGACCAGGGAAAGGCGCGCATCCCATCGGACGAAGTATACGAGCATATCGATCTGTCCGAAAGCTTCCTCATCCTGTAAGAATGGTCGGATCCCAGTCGCTCAAAGTCGACAACTAGCGCCAGCGTTTGAGCTACCTTTCCCATGTACTCCGAGCACTGTCTGACGAGTGTACCTCTTGTGATCCTCGAAGACGGTGATAAGGACCCCATGCTAAACAGACCTGAGATCACGGAAATGGTCGGACGGTTGGTCCTGCGCGCAACGGACAAAGCACGTTCGTCTTGGCGTCGAGGGTCAGGTGACCATGAGCGAGGGAGACCTTGGACCTCCTGTATCGTCGGGCGTCGGTCGTCCTCGGAGAGTGACGGGTCTAGTCCAGACGGATGGGCACCGCACCGAGGGAGTGGATGACCAGGCGGTCAGGGTGTCCACGGTGGTGCAATGTGCACGTCCTCGATGGTAGGATGGTTGACGGGGATGGACTGGGTCGATACGATCATGTCCGTAGATGGTCGAGTGTCAAAGTAGGATCCGAGGTCGGACAGGTCGTGATTGCTACATGACGGCATGGATCTAAATCCCGGTAGCATATGATGAAGTTGATCATGGTATGGGGCCTCCACTTTGTCAAGTAGCGTCCGTGCCAGTGACCGAGGTAGAACGGATGTTGTCGATGATGATGATGTTGTTGGTGATCATGATCGTATCGTTGTCGACCTTGTAGTCCCATAGCTGTCCATCACTAGCATCGTCTCGTGGTCTTGATCTCCTCTCAAGACTACAGCAAACGTGTCCGAGGTTTAGGAGATCTCTCGAAACGCAAACATACTGAAGTTGTTCAAGTTCGCCGCAAGTCCGGAATGTGGTCCTCATTCCACTCGTGCGTTATGCCATTCGACGTGGGTTTATGTGAGTGTCCTTCCTGCGTTCCAAATCATCGTGTCATTGACGCTCCGGTATCCTCTGATACTAGTAATCGATGTGAGAAGAGGATGAGATCGAAAAACGACGTCCGTATAGCGCCACCCAGGCAAGTGATCTCTCATCATTTCCATCGACCGAGGTATAAGTGAGTAGTATATACCACATTTACTCTCCAGCTGCCCCGCCAGTTTTCTCTTCCTCGATCCATTTTCAACGTCGTCATCAAGAGAGGATTTGCAGATCCGACATGTCACCGGGTCCTTGTCGTCGTCGTCGTCGTCGTCGTCGTCCTTGCTTGCACCTCCACCACCATCGAAGGAAAGGAAGATCTTGCGCTGCACGTCTCCCCCTTCGGTCTTGACGTAATACGTAAATCACTTCCTGCTCTCTCCGTCCTACCCCACCCGTATGTGCATTCCATTGCTGACCCTCCTTTGACAACAGACAGAGTGTACCCTCCTTTCGACACCTCGTCTCGTCTTGTCTTGTCTCGAATCGGATCTTCATTGCTTCGGAGATGACCGGAAAAAGGGGGGTCCTTTGACGACGGCGACAAAACACCACAAGCGATGCGTTTCAGATGGATCGTCCGTGCGTCTTCGCCGCTGTTGATCGTCGTGATCCACTGGGCGACAAACCTTGTCGCACAGACTTCGGGAGGTTACGGTCGTTTGGACGACAGGAGCAAAGCAAGTATGTTCGATCGATCGACGGCTCCTCTCCTCGATCTTTCGATGACGGACCTCCCTTCGTTTCAATCCCTTTCCACAGCCTCTCCGTCTCCCGGCTCGTCACTCAACTCCGGACCTCTTCGACTCGACAAAAGACACCAGACCAGAGGCCGGGCTTACGTGCCTCAAAGAAGCAGGCCGGCTCGAAGTCCCCGGTTGTCCGTCGATCAGGTCCAAGTGAGTGCTCGCCCGAGGAGAAATATCGGAGGGCGTCAGGGAAAGAGGCTCATGAGTGCCCTGTGCTGACTGAACTCTTCTCGAGAAAGGTCAGAGGAATGCCGGTAGAAGGCAGAAGCACGACGTTCATCATCCCAATTGTCGAGGGGCGATCCCACAATGTCCCTTCCTCAACGGCAGGTCTGCAGAAATCCTCGGATCCGATAGCTCGTGCCGTTTGATACCACAGCTTCCACGTCAAGAGTGTCACTCAATCCAGTCCAGCGAATCGAGCGAGACTCAGTCAAAGCGCTGTCAAGAAAACAGATCTTTGACGGGTCGAAGCCTTTGCGGACAGTCTTGAGCAGAAAATCCTGTTCGTCTAAGCCTCAGTTGATGGAGGATCGTGGTATGTTCGCATTTCCTCGAACGTTCCCAAAAAGAAAGAGACAGTGGCTTTACTTATTCGCCACGTCTTCTCGATCCGGGCCGAGGGTACGATGTCTTGCAAGGTGAAAGCGAGGTGCGACTTCAAGCGGTCCGGGCTGATCCCATCTGGTCTTCTTCTAGGCTATTCAGAGCTCAGTCGGTCTTGCTATCATCTACCAATGTACTGGATGGTCGGTCCCTGTTCAATCGGGTTCTCGCTGAACTCGTATCGAAGAACAGCGATCCGGGCCGGTCAAACACAAGGTCGACTTCGGTTGTGATATGGGATGAGCGATCCGGGCTGGAAAACAAGATGGATTCGACAACCGCATGTTGAAAGCCCGTCCGTCCTTCTGTCATTGTGGTCTTCATGGCCGTTTGATGAATTGCTAATATCGCGCAAAGCTGGATGCATAGGTATGACCTCCAGATGACCCCTCAACGTCGAGCGTTTCGGTCGACGTGGAAGATCCCATCCGCCTTGTTGAGTGAGTCTTGCCGGTATCGCGCCGGATCAAAGTCCAAGGCATAACTCTATCGGCTCATAAATCCCTATTTTCACAAAGCTGATGTCGAAAGAGGCGGACAATGGACAACAATCGTCGATCCATGCCTTTTCGCAAATCTCAATTCTCTCGCTTTTGCCCTCGAGTTTACCTGGGTCACCCAGGATTCGACTCCGGCTGACGATGCAGCGAGATCCCGCTCGCCGGGTAGAAACCCCCCCAATCCAGGCCGAGGCTGATTCAACGCCGGTGAAAAGCGCGTCGCCGTCATCCGAGGCGAGGGTGAGAGCAAACGGGATGTCGCTGGACTTGGCCGTGAGCTTCGCGTCGCGTACACTTCCCACGCCAGAAAAGTACGCTGACAAGCAGTGAGATGCCCGTGTCATCCTCCAAGGACCGACCCAGAACCCAGTATTGCCGGTCGAATCAGCCACAGCATCGTCCAGAAAGGCGACGGCGGGTCGAAGAGGTAAGGGCAGTCAATGTATCAATGGTGACGGAGGGCATTCTTTTTGCTGTACGGACGGTAAAATCGACCTCGTCTCGAGGTGCGCTCCATGAGATATACAACAACACTCGATTATAGTCATGGACGCATGCAAGATGGGTTCGATGGCCTGTTCGAATAGGAATAGTATCGTGACGAATTAAGCGGGATTGCTGTGGCATGGACCGGTACATCGAGGAAATGAATAAAGACACTAGTTGCAAAGTTCTTGACATGCAGGACGCGTTCCTCACGCGATCAATCTTAGTTCAAACAGGATGAGACGGGTCACAATGTTTTTGCAAAACGAGAATTCGTGGAGCGCTTCAAGGAGGGCGATGAATCATTAGTCTCGTCAGGATCGAGTCTGCTGGGATGACGGTCGGTCTAGAAAATCTCCCTCCTCACCGCAAGTCTTTCGCAAACGTTCAAGTCGAAGCCAGGAATCGGTTGGGTTTAAATGGTTTTTATATTCGGTTCGAGTCAAGACGGAAGGGTATAATGGTGGTACAACCAGACAAGAGACCCGGTGATCAAGAACTGCACGCCGCAAGCGGACGAGAGGTGATAGTGATACAGTCGATAATCAAGACGTCAAAACTCCGAGAATCCGAAACCAAAAGAGAAAGAAAGAAAAAAGAAAACTCCCTCTCCCAACCCCCGTACCACCGGCCCTCTACCCCGAAAACCCAGGCCGTCCCGTGCCCTTATGGTTTCCGAAGCACCTCTAACAACCGCTTTGGTGGCGGCTTATAGGTCGAGCTCGGGATACCCATGCCCCTACGACCTGATCCCGGTGTCGGCGAGGGCGGCTCCTCGGTGTTCTTGGCCGCCTGTCTTGCCGATGGTGATCCCGGCGAGAAGAGGGTCTCGCATGGACGCACGTATGTGCCGGCCGTCCAGCTCGTCGCGTGCACGACCCTCTTCCTCACGCTGGCCGCGTGCATCTGCAGAGTGATCAGACGGAAGATCAGTACGAGGCGGACAAAGGATAGGTCGAGATCCGTTGCGTGACTTACGCTCTCCACTTGGGCGAGCTTCTGAGCCGGCCAGACGCTCTGCACCGGCTTCTCTTTCGCCCCTACACCAAGGGGACCCGCATCCTCCAAGGCGTCCTGTTCAAGTATTCCGCAACGAGAATCAGCAACGGCACGTATGACCAATGACGGAGGGGGAACACTCACTTCGACCGCTTCTGGTCGAGCTTGTTCCGCCCGAGCGACGGAACGTAGCGAGCTGGGCCTCAAGCTGGACCCAAGACGCTTCATAGGCGCCAGGGGTGAACTGGTACTGGGCAGGAGCCACCAGTGAAGACCGGATCCTCGTCCTTGGCTTGGCCCTCAGCGACAACGGGGAGTTGTAGTCCACCGGAGAGTCGCCGGCATCAGCATTCGGACCGCGGACCCACAGTCCTCTTCGCTTAGAAGCGGGTTGTAGACGCAGAGGACCTGTCGAAGCCAAGGTTCAGTGACCTTTTTCTCATTCGAGAAGATAGAAAGGGATGGGTGCCACTCACAGGAGTCCTCAGAGCCGACTGAAAATACCGACAAGCATGACCGACATTCGTGTCAGCGGGGGGGGGGGGGGGAGGGCTACGCAGAGCATTCTTTGGAATCCAACCGACTTACCTTCCTCACCTCCGTAGTAGGCCCGGCTGTTCCCTCCCGGGTGGGGTCTCCTCCAGACGCATACTCTGCAGCCGCTGCAGGAGGTTGGTCTGAGGCATCTTGCCCTAAGATTGGGCGGTGCAACGGCATTAGTCATACACATTGCTATCGATCTGGTGCCACAGCGGACTCACTCGGGGAAGCTTGGCAAGACCTTCCTTGGACGCCATGATGTCGCCAGTCCGAGGGGCGGTCGGAGCAGCAGGGGGCGACCTTTCGACGCGTGATGGGGGTGGCGACGACCGACTTGACCGACGATTCACCTACCGTGACCCGGGAATCGACGAAAGTCGAAGGGCCCGAGCCACAACCGGCATCGACAAAGGTCGAAGAACCGGCAGTAGGGGAACAGACGATTTCACCGGAAGCCGTCATTTCCAAACAAGCGCCGACCTATAGGAAGGCGCGGGCGTGTCAGTGGTCACGAGGCGGTGCATGCTCCGGCAGACGGTCCACTTACCTGCTGCTTGGCGTAAGCCTCGGACTTGACCTGAACGACCGCCACAGACGCAGTGGGTGACTCGACTACGGTCGCGAAACCCGGCACAACGTCCGCCTGAGATAGGGGTCAAACGCGTTGCGATGATCAGTGTCGAGCTGAGAGGGAAAATCGCGGTGAAGACGACTTACGCAAATGTCCCCAGTAGCGGCGGTCCGGCAGTTTGCCACCTCCGGTCCGATGGGCGAAGCGAAGACCCCGGGAGAGGCTTGAAGTTGCGAAGAGGCAAGTCGGCCCGAATCGATCAGCGACGCGTCAAAGTCGTGATGGGATGATGGGATCGAAGGACTTACGACAGTGACGGCCGAGGATTCGTGCTCGGTCTCCTCCTTGACAGAGACGCGAGCGGTGACCCCGACGACGGCGTTGGCGGGAGCGGTGGCGACGGCGACAACGGGGGTGGTCTTCCTCAGCCCACGACCGATGGCGACCCCGATGAGGAGCCAGACCAGGGACGAGAGCGAGGGGAGGAAGACCGAGAGGCCCTTCGATGACTTACGAGAGGCATGCCCGTCGAAGGACGAGCGATACAAATCGGCAAGGTCGAGTTACCGGTTACCGATACCGAATCGGGCTGAGGGAAACGAGGGCAAATCGAATCCAGGAGCGCGACGGGGACGAGGACGGTAGGCAATACAACGGTGGGCAAAACAGCGACGGAGGCAAGGGGGAACAAGCTCGCGACCGTGGCAGGAGGGGTGAACATGGCAGGAGCCAAGCTCGCGACCAAGTTCGGGGGAGTGAAAATGTTGCCCATCGTGAAGACGGACACATAGACAATACCTACCCATTTGGCGATGGAGTAGGCGAGGAGGATGGGGAGCATGTTGTTGTTGTTGGTGGTGGTGGTGTCGGTAGTGGTGGTGGTGGAAGGGGGTGCAAGATGGGTCAAGAAGAGGTTTGATGAAGAAAAGAGAGTAGTAGGATGAGTTGATGAAGAGGACGTCTGGACCAAAACGGCGGGAATTTATACTATTCGGGGGGTCGAGGGTATAGGGGAATCTGGGATCTCGCCCCCATTGAACTTGGATCTCTCGCTCTATCGACCTCGGAGAATGGTTGATGATGATGGTGGATCAGGGAGACGACGGATACAAAACGGCATCACGACCACAGGATATCAAAGTCGAGACCCATCAACTCTTCTAGCGCCCACATAGAGGAAGACATAGTTTAGGCTTTTCGTCGAAGCGAGTCGGGGCTTTTAATATCCCCGGAGAACAAGAAACGGCGAGGCAGGCACAGTGATCAGGGAACCCAAGAGTCGAGGAGCGGACGCAGGGCGACGGACCCGACGGGATATTCCGGATCTCTGAACACCTGATCGCAGATTTGGTCACCCGAAGGTGGAGCGCTCAGGCATGCAGGCATAATATGGAGGAGGGAGCGAGCCAAGAGAACAACAAACCAAGCAACGACGACCGGCGAATGGTCTTGCAGCCATCAGCCCATAGGATGGGCTGTGCCGCCTCCCGGTACCTCGACAGCTTTGCACCTGACAAAGATAGAAGGAGAAACGATCACCCGAGGCGACAAGGAACCGAGAACTCAAAAGATCAAAGGCCGGGAACCGAACAGTCGTCTGGTAATCATCTCTTCCGCAGTAAACGAACGCTAGCCAGTCAGGGAGGAGCGCTCCGCGATCAGCAGCCAGTAGACCGTAGACAGTAGCTCAGTAGACAGCAGCCTGGGGCTGTACAGAGCGCACAGAGCAGCATCACCAGCGGATCCACGGATACTACAAGCTAGAAAGATCCAAGAGATCAAGAGAGCGCTGAAGCCTACGTTTCCGTCGGCCCACAAATATGCAGCTGCAGCAAAACTGGTGAGTTTACGACTGGCGCGACTGGTCGAGTTCCGGAATGTAGAGTGCTTTCGAACCCTCAGACATGGGACGTTCAATTCTGTACCTTGGCCAGACTTGCTATGCTGAGCCAGAGCCCGATCGTTCTATATTGTACAATGTTCGTTCGTAATTCGTTACAAAGAGAAGGCCAAATCAGATATTACTACCGTACCATGCTTTATATGCAATGATCATACACCACGCCATTCCGCTCGAGACCGTTGACATCGGTCAGTCCGCATATACCCCTATCCCGTACGCGTCCAAGTCCTCGATCTCCGTCACGAACTTTTCAGACCCGGGTCGAGCCTAGATATCGGACAGGTTCCCACAACGCGTTTCCAAGTAGATGTAACACACGTTGCAGACGGGCGTAAGCTCGCCATCCCTGAATCGTTTGACCGAATCGACCACGTCCTGTAACGCGTATCGATCAGTCCTCTACCCCTAGCGACGTCATGTGAATCGGCACGGATCAAACTGAATGACTCACTCGGAGATCCTGTCGACCCTGTCGTCGATCCAGATTCTTCTTCTTGGCCGGCGTGCTCCCCTTGTCCGAACTTCCTCCCTTTCCATCGCAGCCTTTTCCCTGACCTCGTCATTCATGTCGGAAAGGTAGACTCCAGCGGCCTGGACACTGGCGACCATCAACGTCGTCTCCAACGCTTGTTGTCGAATCAACCGGAGTCGGTCTTCCGAGACCGCGGGCCAGCTGGCCGTAAATGACGGCATGTCTGGGCGTGGACCATTCAGCTCGGCTTTGGGACTCGAATCCAGGTCGATGATGCAGCTGGCGAATTCGACCAGGATGCGAGAGGCCGTCATGTGGGTCGAAACCTGTAGCGATGAGTGTCGAGTCATGTCAGCGGATCGGGTCCAAAACTAGGTAACCATTCCCATAGAGACTCACCGAGGGCAGTCGATGATGATGGTTGACGAAGCCGCTCGAGTTCCTGCTAAAAGCGGACGTTATGGACAACCACTCCGACAATAGGGTCACTGCCGAACAAGAAGTAACGAGCAGAGCTTGCACGACGCGGTCCTCGGCCGCATCGATGGCGCTCGCGATCGTTCTATCCTTGCCGTCGGACTCTTCCATCTCGAACCCGAATGTCTGTACCACCTTCATGCGGATAACCGTCGGTCGGGTGAGCGCGTTGGTGGCGGAAAGGAGATAGGCCAAGACGGCCTTGCTGTAACGTTGCAGCAGATGTTTCGACAGCGCGAGGTCGACCTCGACGTCCCTGCGATGTGCAAAAGGATCTCAAGGATCGAGTGGATCTCGGCCAATTGAACGAGCAACGACTCGCCCTCCAGCTGCCAAGCCAGTGCAGACGCGATCCGTCTGTGCATACTGTCAACGAACGGTAAGATTTCGGTCCCCACGTATTCCGCAGTGTAGGGAAGAGTCTGCAATAGGCTTCGAGCTACCGAAAGCATCGTTGTCC
>CAUOPT010000017.1:0-29661 GCA_963457585.1 Spergularia bocconei
GTGTCTGTTGGTGGGGCTGAGCACGATCTATTCGGTACACATCTTGTGGAGGTTTTGTATGCTTCACCGGGACGTACGAGATTTGTGTGATCTAGCTTATCACCTGTTTGGCAAGAGCAGAGTCGCTTGGTACATTGCGTACGTCTCACTCATGAAACCGCGACCGCGTCCGGTCTGGATCAACTGACTGGATCGCCTTGCCCTTCTTACGCGCGTTGCACAGCTTCATCGGGCTCGCTGCCAACAACCTCGGTGTTATGGCAGTCCACGTCAACGGTGCCCAGACGGCCATAAGCACCCTAGGCAAATCTTTCTGTTCCGTCTTTTGGGGACTGTTCGCCTTCGGAATCATGTACTCTGGGTCTCTCGTACGTGGATTTCGAGAGGCGGGACCCGCGGCAGCGCTCAGTGCGGGGACGATGTTTGCTTGTTTCGTCCTCGTCATTGTCGGTGCGTGCACAAGGTCGACTGTTTGAGGCTCGGGAAATGTCAAAGCTGATAGTCGGGATCTTCTGCGGGCAGGTCACGTAGCCCAAGGAACCCCCAATCAGTACTCCCCCGGAGACTCGTTGGAGTGGACCATGTGGGCACCCAAAGAAACCTCCGCCGTTCAGGGAATCAACGCTCTCCTGAACATTCTCTATTCGTTCATCAGTCTCCACTCATTCCGAGTTACATTGGGGATATGGGGGACCCACAGCAGTTTCTGACGGCGTTGTATGTCACCATGGGTATCGAGATTGTACTCTTTACTATCCTAGGAGCAGTCGTCTACGTCAAGGTCGGTGAGTCAGGTGTTTGGACCGTAATCTTGACGGCACTGCAGTACCGACCCCTAAGGCTGAGCAACTTCGCAGGCACCGACCTAATGGTCAGTCCGGCGTATGGTAGTCTCACAGAGAGCTTCGGTAAGGCTGCAGCCGGACTCGCGCTATCTACCATCGTGAGTGTTGGGATCTGCTCCCCAACCCAGACTCCTCATGCCGACCATTCACTCGCAGCTTATTGTAGGATCGCTGTTTTCGCTTGTGACTTCGCGGGCTGTGTTCTTCCAAATCTACAAAGAAGGATCAGTGCATCGTCGTAGACATACTTGGAAAGGCTGGGCTATTTGGGTCAGCATCGTGACGACCGGTTGGGTTATCGCATTCATCGTGGCCGAAGCGGGTAGGGTAGCGTAGTGCTTAGAGGCGCAGCCGAGAATCCAGGCTCACACGGTTCATTGCTCTAGTGCCGTTCTTCGGAGATTTGTTGTCTTTGAGTGAGTAGCGTCGGCTCCCCTCGGCTTATGGAATTGAGCTGATCAGATGAACGTACATTTAGTCGCCTCGCTCTTCGATTCGTGGTTCGGTTTCATCCTCTGGCCGATTGCCTATTGGTCCATGAATAGACATCGCAGATGGAACGACACGTGGCATTAGCTCGAGTCAATAGTCTGTTTGGTCTTGTTCGTCACTGGTAAGGTCCGGATCGGGTTTGAATGCTATGAGGTCGGGGTTGACGAACGATCGTATCAGGCATCTTTTTGTTCAAGGCGGGGAGCTACGCAAGTATCAAGTCTATTCGGATAATTACGCTAAAGGACCGATCACAAGGCCCTTCACTTGTAGCGATACAGGATTCAATTTTAGTAGATAATCGCGGGAGTATCTCGCCAATGCGATGCTCGCTGACCGCTCGAGCGCTGGACTTGGAACCGCACTAGTAGTTATGTTGATGCCTGTTAGGAGGACAATGACGTGTGGAACGATCAGACGATTAGACGCGGTCTTATAAAGCTCAAGCTGTCGCTTAGAGTCGCGACTGGTCCTCTATAAGTATCGATCCTGCTTACGTACTTCGACAAGCAAATTAACGGCCCATATAGTCACGACGTGGGCCGCGAGTGGCACAAAGGAGAGCCTATTTCAGTTTATGCAACCCATCGCGATGGATGAAAGTAGCACACCCTGCGACACCAGCAGGTCGCCTCACACGATCCAAGTGCTTCCTTTCACGTCCTCAATCTGATCCTAAGAATCGACCGTAGCTTGAACGGCCATATAAGCCCCAGAAACTTATGGCCTGTATCGATTGGAAAATTGAGAAGCTCACCGTCCTAGTTCAAGTCGCTGGCTCCTCACTTTTGCATCTGTCGCCATGTGTGAAGCCTGTCCACTGCATGGCTCTATCATGGATAGGATTAGTTGCAGAGATTCGCAACCTGTGATTACGATCGATGATCTCGCCGAATAGCCGCCTGGCATATTCGGATGCGCTGACTTGAGCGAAACCATCTTTCCTCCAAGTCACCTTATAGACGCCGACTGGACTTCCTTGGCATATCCGTCACAACCAGGCATTCTGGGTTCGCAGAGCACAGAATATAATTTTGCCAAAACACATACTTCCAGGTTGTCAGCTCAGGCGTTCCCATTCCAAGCAAATTACTATACGGAGATCAACCCTACAGTCTGCACGCTACCGACCACGATCCTACCGACTGTTCAGTCTCCGATTCTGAAGTATTCGCACAAGACTGACTTCGACGGGTCATGCCCACTACTCTCTCCTGGTTCATGTTCAACGGCGACTTCCTCAAGATCACCACCACCACGTTTGACATCAACAGCTCAATTCGCACCCCAGGAACCTCGAGCAACTACCAAGGTCAGAGACGGATTGGCTCGAAGGCGGAGGAAGGATAAACACCGGCAGAGGCAATACCAAACAGAAGACCTTGAATCGTTCACAGCTCAGGGACCATCATCTCGCACGCAGGCCTCGCAGGGCGGGTCATTGATCAGCAACCGTACAATCTCTAGGCTGAGTAAGGGCGGAATATCGTACGATTCGTCTAGGTGTCATAAAGACCCATATGTCCAAGGCGAGACCGATCAACAAAGCTACGCTAGAATCACACGGCTGATGGATGTGCCCTCAAACCGCGCTCCAGTATCGCTGCTTGTGGGGTTGCCACAGTCACGGCCTGAATTTTATGCCGGTGTTCCCTTCCTGCTTCACTTGCAGGAATACCCAAGGGAATCGTATAAAGTAGTCTTGGTTGGTGTGAGCAGTGGGGCTATCAAGCAGCTACAAACTTTATTTGAGCAGGTAGAACGACTACAAGGACATCGGTCGACACTGAAGGGGATCCTAGACGACAATACCTTCTGGCAGGAGCACGATCGACTTCGCAAGGCGTTGTCTAATGCTCATTTTGGGAAGTTTTTAGCAAGCAATATTCTTACAAAAATTAGTGGACATTTCGTCACTGCGACCAAGTTAGCCTGGCGAATAGGAGTGTTGGGTATACCGGAAGGCATCAGCGACAAGCCTAGATCAACCGAGGCACAGCTTTTCCAGACGGGATTATTCGAGCCCCTGAACAGGGAAATTGAGGCGGTGAAGCCGATGATGGCGGCGGTGCGAATGACTTTTGAGAGGACTCAGGCGTGGGGCATAGAGGGGACTGTTAGATTGAAAGAGTGTCTCCGGCTAGATTGAGAATTCTATGCGGGGCAGAAGAGGTCGCCGGAAAATATGAGCCTTACTATCGAGATCGTTCGATGCCGACCAGGTTCCGATGGAAAATGACGTAGCGCTGGATCATTCCCTGGTCACACCGAATTGTTGGGTGGCTGAATTAGCCTTTTTCCAGTGTTGTGCGACTCTTTCCCGACTCTACCGTGGGGAGCATCATTTACGTTGTCACTTGTTGACATGCCATGCTATCCAGGTCAGGCTTGATGCAGGACAGTCCAGAATCCCGCTTTGCTTCTGCAAAATAATGCATCAGTGTACCATCCGTGGTTGGTCATATTTACCGCCTAGCAGCTATGTTACTGGGGCAATCGTAGGTTGGTCGCATATCCGATATCATATTCAATTCGCTCATGATCCCTGATCGCACAATGCTTGGTTAGACCTTCCGTGATCGGGTATCTCATGACAAAGCTTCGGTCGCTACCTCGCCGAAATTCCTGACGTTCCGCGAGGTCAGCAGCGAATATCGCGGAAGCGTGCTTTCCTTTCAGGGTGCTCACGTGGATGTGTCACCGTGGAAAAAGAAGGTTTGCGCGTATCGTGTCTAATGTCGGTTAGTACATATATTCCAGTTACCAGTTGGCGTTCTCGAAATTAAAAAATACCACAGGACGATGGAAAGGCGCCAGTGGCAGTGTCTCTCAGCATTCATCATCAGTCCATCACGACAATGGATCGAGCAGCAGACCTTCATATTTTACCTCAAGGTGATGAGTGGCCATCTTCGCCACCATATACGAAGCATCTTTCGTCGGAGTTATCTAGCTACCGGTACGGTGTTCCACTGAAGCAATAAGGCGGGAATGGAGACAGAAATGTGCGAGGCGTTCGAGAAACTGGAACCCTTGATGCTGGTGATACGAGAAACATTCAATCGCAAGACACGGTGGAATTTGGGAAACTCCGTGAAGCTGGGGGAGGTAAAGAAGCTTGAACTAGGAGAGGTGGGGCGAGTGTGAACAGATTTTTCACTGAAGCGCCCAACTGCGCGGACTTAGCCGTAGTAAAAAGATACCCTCTCTTGATGTATTTTTGAAATGTAATACTGTCATCACGTCGGCTTTATCGCTCCCGTTTGGACATATAAACCCGAGTTTATCTTGATATTCGGCATCACATCCCTTCTGACCTCGTTGGCCGCAGATTTGTCGCTCCTTTCATACTGTTCAAAGTCATTTCCCGAGAACCAGTCTCGTCATGCCTTTTAGGATAGTTGATATAAGCGGAGGGGGTTGGTCATCAAGTGGCGATCGACCAACATATCTACTTATCGAGAAAGCGGTATCGTCTAGCCGGAGCTCTCATCAAAGCGACGCAGTCATGTGGCCAGAATCCGACGCATGCTCCGGCGATGACGACTATCATGAGGGCTGGAGCGGAGATCCTTGGACTATTCGAAGAAGTGAATATTTTGACTTCTCGCTTTACGGTAATACGCCGGCCAGCCTTTCTGTTCCGCAGCATCTGCAAGAATTGGTTCCTCCAGAGACGACAGCCCAGGCATACTGTAATCGTCTGGCGGCAAATGACAACCCGTCGACCTTCCAAGGTCTGCGCCCATACTCCGAACCACAAACATGGGACAGTCAAGCCCCGTTCGATGTTGTTGACCATCTTGATCTGCATGGCAAATCTTTCCAATTTACAGACCCACGCCAAACGCCGACTCCCGATCAATCCCTTTTGCCACCAGATACTTTACGAGGCGGAGGTGCACGTCTGTCGAAGAATTCGACCGCTCTTTTGGCACCGGGTTCATTTGGAGCATATGGACATCAACCAGGAGTTCAAACGAGGCAAGAGACAGCTCAGCATGAAGAACCGGCTATGCGACGCGTGCGCCGTCGGACTGATCAAGATTGGCACTCTTTAGGCAGGACCGCTCATGCAGCTTCTTTCCATCAGCAACCAGGCATTCCAGCCGGCGGTTACCATGGCACCTCGTCTTCGTGTGTCGAAACCGAGGAGAGCCTCGTATTCTCGAGCCAGTATAATCAGTCGTCCGTGTCCAGCATCGTCCAGAACGAGCAAATGAATTCATCTGCCATTCCTAAGCGTGAGCGAGAGATTGAGTCTACAGTCGAGGCAAAGCCCCAAGACCTGCCGGTCGATCGGCCTGAGTGATATCTGGGTATCCCTTTCCGTTTGACCGAAAGAGGTACATACGAGATTGGATTCGTTCACGTCACATCTAACCCCCAAGGCCTGACTTTAGCATTGGACTCTGGAAGACGGCAGCGGATCAATTGTACGATCTTAGCTCAAAATGGGAGGAACTCGTAGGTAAAGATAACACGGCCATCAAAGAATTTTTACGTTTTCAGGATCTCCTGAAGCAGCGTGTCTACGAGACATTCTTGCAGACAAAAGTTCACAAGATGCTTACCAGTGGCCTTCGAGCCGTGAAAAATTCAGTCCTTTCCCTGAAGTACCTAAAGCAGTTGGAGACCCGGACGCCTCACGGTACCCCACAGGCTCTCAAACAGGCAAACCGGGTCCAAGAACAGCTTTCAAGACTCTTCGACGATTCGGCGAATCTAGAGTCGGTCTTGTTCGCAATCCGACAAGCCTATAAGACCAAGTCGGCCTGGGAGTTGGGCGATGACGTGAAGCTGTCGAGAGTCACCAAAGTAACCTAGAGTAGCGAAAGGAACATGATGGTACGGGATCGAGTCCATCATGAAGGACGTTGTGTGTAATATGTGTTCCAATATAGAGATATTTCTTTTGCGCTTATCCTCGTTACAGTCTCTGGTGTCTGCGGTGAAAATTGAACTGACACCTCCGAGGTATAGCTTGTACTCACGCCAATCAAGGGTCTGGTCAATGAAAGCTTCTCTGCTGATAATCCGGCGTATGATTCCCCAAATATTACTCATACAGCAAGAAATAGCTAGTCTAAAACACAAGAGATCACATGACTCGATCAGTACAGAAACAAGAATATGATACTAGAGTATGACTCTGATTGAACTCTGATTCGCGTTGCCATTTGATCGACAACGACGCAAGGCTATGGTCGTTGAAGGTATCACTCGAGGCCATACTGCCTGTTATCTTAACGCCATCCTTTTGTTTCGTACAAGCATCTAGGCAGGCAAGCTCTCCTGAAAAGTCTTGCAATATTGTGCGAGGCGAGGACCTGGTCAAGGGTCGTAAGCGAGTAATACACGATCGGGCGGTCCGCTAGTATCTCGCTGCAAGGGCGGGATAGTTCATTGTATTGTGGGATACTGCCAACTTAGCGAAAGCTGTTGATCCATCTACGAGGAAAACGCCAAAGCCCGGCCTGCGACGAGTCGTTGTGCTGGTGTTTCATGTGGCCCTCCTCGTTTCGTATTCAAGACAACTCTCGTTCGACCTAGCCCACCTTCTCGGATCCGATCGATCGATCGGGTTCGTCACGACTTCGGCGTCGGCATCGGCGACGGCGGAAGCACCACACGGAAGCAAATACGAAGGCATGGGCGGAAGTAAATTAGTGTCCGTTTAGTAAAACGAGTGAAGATATACGCAACCAGGTCGGCGTGAAGGGTTTGAATCGAAAACGAGATCGTCAAACAGCATACTCTATCGGATCTATCGATCTTAGCTTATCGTCATGTGTTCGGGACGTGGTATCGAAGTCTCCGATCTACCCAGTCCCCTCGGCTCCACCTCCTATTGAGGAACATTCCGTTACGCGATGATCGACGACGTACCGCGTGCTGGATCAAACATCGAAAGGGCAGATTCTGACGATCGAGAGGATGGGACGAGTTTCAAACGAAAAAGGCTGACGGTCAGTAGGAGCGGGTGGTACGTTGAGAAATAGGGATACTTACTGGTTGCCTTGCGGACTGGCGATCATCCAGCTGGCCTGTTTGCCTTGGTGAGCACCTTTGCTGTCTCTCTCGAATTTGTGACGATCTCTCTCGCCTCGTTCTGACCTCCCGTCTCTCCCGTTTAGCAAGAAACGGAAAGCAAAA
Organism: Spergularia bocconei; assembly: GCA_963457585.1. Classification (NCBI taxonomy): domain Eukaryota; kingdom Viridiplantae; phylum Streptophyta; class Magnoliopsida; order Caryophyllales; family Caryophyllaceae; genus Spergularia; species Spergularia bocconei. The sequence continues at coordinate 7,494 of CAUOPT010000017.1, forward strand.
TGCAGCAAGACCCGACCATGTACTACTTGTGTTCTACGGGACGAAGGCGATCGATGTGAATACGACGACGGGACGGTAGTCACCCCGGCTCAGCAGCTCGTCACGTGGGACCATTTCCTCTCACTGCGCTCCAGGTTGGAAACAATCGAAAGCATCCTCGAGCTTCCAGGCTCGTCGTACGATGGCGCACAGACGGGTGGCAGACAGGGAAACGACTTGGATGTCGGGTCGTCAAGGACCGGACGTGCCGCGGGAGCAGGAAATACTTACGGAAACCAGCCGGAACCGTCAGGCTCTTCAACCAGACATGGGCAGACGGATGAACCTGGGTCGCAGAATCATTTCGTCAGGAGATACCACCGGTTGAATGAACTAGAGGATGCAGCGAATACGCTCGAAGAGTTCGCAACAGCTGGGTCAAATCAGAGATCAAGGGCGGGGTCGATCCCACATCAACAGCAGCAACAAAAACCTCAAGGACGTGCTTCTCCTCGGTCCAGCCCGAATCCCCAACATAGTCCGCACCACGGTGACCCGCGATCGGCGTTCTCTCCACTAAAGGGGGACAAGAAACTTCTCGCCTATCAGATTGTTTCTCATACTGCAGTCTCCGGACATTGCCTTCCGGACCCTGATTATCAACATGGTTACCATCAGTCCATGGCGATGGAACCAGCTCGAGCATGGCCCTCGATTGCGTGTCCTAATACCTCGCTAAAATTGGGTAATCCGCGGTGGGAAAGAGATATGGAAGAGGTGCTACAGGCTATCCCGGGGGAACAGGTCCTCAGAAAATTAATCGACGAGTTTTTTTTGGAAGCGAGGCGGTCCTGTGAGTTTACACCTCCTGTCGAGATTCGTAGTCAAACGGCGAGATTGACCGGGTCCCTGTCGATGCCTGCGGACGGATAGGGCATCCAATGCACGAGGTTCTTTTCAGAGAAGAATTGGGGCAGTTTCTCCTCTACCGGTCATATCCAGGTTACACCTTTGACCCGGCCTGGCTAGCCCTTCTCTGCACCATGTTATGGTAAGTCACTACCCATGGCTCATATCGTCGAAGTCGGTCCTAGGCTAATTCCCAAAGCCCAATTTCTTGCTTCCAGCACGAGTGCGATTGATATACAGGACAACCCAAGTTCCCTCGCTGCGAGCCCGATCGAGCTGCAACGCTTGGACCTAGGAAAGCTATCGAGGGACGCTCTCTTGGCCTCAGACACGGCGTTGTTATGTTCGGACTGGATGATGAAGCCGCAGTTGAGGGTGCTTTATACGTTTCTAGTCAGGTGAGTTTAGGTTTGCGATACGAAGTGTTTCATTTGCCCGAACTGATCTGTCGAAATGTTGCTATCTGTTGCGACGATCAGGGTGTCGAGATCGTAAGCAGGACGAGGCTGCACTGCTGAAAAGTGCGAGCATTCGACACTAATGATTCGAGTGACTCTCTAGGGTCGATATCGAGATGGCGTCGGGTGTGGTTCCCGGTTCGCTTCAGACGACGATCGTGGGCACCATGGCAGGGTGAGCGTTGCCGAATTCTGACAAGACTACATTCGCCCGAGCTAATGTACAGGCTCGGACACGTCGTGGCAGGATTTGCAAGCTCCTCAACCTTGACCAACTCGGTACAGACCCCTTGAAAATGCCAGACGATGACCCGATGTTACCCCCAGGCTCGAGCACGCTCAAACGACAATTAGCTTGTCAGGCGTTCAATGCCGTCTTTTTCTACGACACATTCAGCGAGTTCAGACAGGGTTCTCACCGGAATAGTCTATCGTATGCCTTTGTAGCGGGTGAGTCGGATGTCCGCGTCATCGACAATAGGACATGATGGCGCGCTGAATATCGCAATACCGTAGGATCGTTCACTACCGAGGCCAGTCAAAACTTCAAAGAAACGATGGACTACGCTTCGATAGTACCTCCTCGACCTCTGAACGAATACACCGAAAACACATGGGAAGTGCACAAGCACCGGATCGCACAACATTGGCGACGGACGTCGGAAAATCTGGCGGTCAACGGAGTCAAGACGTATGACATTCTGTTGGCCCGCGATGCCGAGTTGCGCGAACAGCACCGGGAGCTACTTGACCTCAAGTTTATCCGGATCAATCCGGATGAGACGAGTTTCGGAGTGATGGATAGGTATGTGTGCGGGATCTGTTGAATGACTAACAACATCGAGCTAACGCCAAGACGGCCTCGCGATATCAGCGGATATCATCAACGATACCTGAATCTGCACCGCCCTTTTCTCATTCGGAGCTATCGGGAGCCGCGGTACATCTATTCTCAGAGATGCTGCGTCGAGTCTGCCTTTCGCATTACCGCTTTACATCGCGAGACGAGTTCGCGTCCGGGACTCAAAGGTTTGCCGCTTCGCCAGATGCAACAAGGCATGGCTGCAAACAGCTAACGTCTCTGCATTGCAGCATGGTATCTGTACAGACACCATCTTTCCGCAGTGACCGTGCTCTTCATTCACGCCCTACACACGCCTTACGAGGTTCCCAGGGTCAAGTCGGAGTTACGAGCCTCTCTCCGGCTGTTCGAGGAGTCGAAGGTGTGCAAGCTACCCTCGATCGTTAGGGCCGCAGGGAGGGGAGACAATATCATCTTGGCCATGCTGCAGGTGAGCAGCGTCGCGTTTCGATCGCCGTCCGCTATCACAGCTCACCATGCCCCCGCCGCGCCCGTAGATGCTCGAATCTCCCGAGAGGAGCGCCAAATCGATCGAACACGTCATGAAGGACGTTGTCCGTACAGTGTCGACCCCGAAACGTACCTCTAGCAATCAAGATTCATCCGCGGCCTCGGTGCCGACCACTCAGGGACCCTCGCCAGTGACCGGTGTCCAACCGGACCCCGTCAACCCGGTGCTGCAAATGTTCATGTTTGACGATACGGACCGGATCTTGCAAGCGATCGAGACGAGTCAGAATACGAGCGAGAGCAACGGCTGGATCCCCGCTCGAAACGACCCGACGATGCCGTTGATGTATGATCAGGACATGTTGGCGGCAATGCTGAATTGGCAGGACAGAAGGTGAGTGAACGGGTATCCACACGGGTCGTCATTGTGACGGCCGAGCTGATTTGAAATGCCTCGGGGCTGGGCGACGAAATTGACAGTATTCAGTTGGATCATCCAGCACCGTCCGTCTTCAATCAGAGTATGTTTTGAGGCGAGCGTCTTGCTCGCCCTGTCCTCTTGTCGTTCTGCCAATCGCTTTCTCCGTGTAAAAGTTGCCCATGAGGGGGGCTAGCACAGACGTGTTTTCACGCCATCTTCGTCGACCATGTGCTCGATGTAATCCATAATTGCATCCCAAACTGTGTTTTTCGAAAACTATCTCATACCCAAAACATGCTTAGTCGATCGTCTGGTCTCAAGGCTTGTAAAGATTGACGTTTCTTTTGCTTATGTCAGCGAGATCGAGAGACGGGAAGTCCAGTCGACGGGAAGGAACATCCGCCGCATGAGGAGTGAGGAGTGTGTGCTCCGAAGCGGTAACGACCTGTATCTCTGTCAAATAGCGACCATTCCGAGTGTATGTTTGTGCAGATACATTCGACTGAAAGCCCTAGTCATTATAATCCTGATACACAAGAAAAATCGTTGCTAGCCTTGCTATCGATCAAGATATAGGTCGTTGAAATCTTGCTCCAATTCACCAAAAGCTCTCGTCATTCGCGTCCTCTTGACCTGGGTCACTCAGGTTTCGCTCGTATCCGCGACCCACGTTGTTGGTCAATCGATTGCGATTGCTAAAGAAATTATACCTGGTGATATACTTAGAAAAAGTCGTACTCCGACTACCACCCGAGAGCACTGGTCGTAGGCTTGTAACAGCAGACAGAAGGCACGCCATAAAAGACGCCTCGAACACCGGCCATGTCGTCGACCACGCCCGTGTCATCACGTCGGCGTTCCAGCGGTGCGGATCGACCTCATCAGCTCGCAGGTTTAGGAATCCGGAACTTTCCCTCGATGGACACCAACGACCCGGCAGCTCAAGTCGGTGATGCTGATCAGCGGGAGCAGGAAGTTACTCTACCCGTGAGACTTGGACATGGATTGAGCAATGCCGGGGGGACACCTTCGCCCAGAACGAGATACAGCCCTCGTATCGGGTCTGGCAGTTCGATCATGGCGACCCCACCGTCCCCAGGAACGCTCTACCCGTTTTCTCAACACGGCTCGAGCTTGAGCAAATTCAAATCGCAATCCCAGGTACCTTCTTCACCTCGATTGCCTTTTGATCATGGACAGCCTGCGACCCCGACACCAAGGGTAGGGTCTATCGGAAACTCGTTCGGAGCCGATCATTCCCCTACAAACTCGGGATCTTTCACGATGACGGGTCAACGACCGACCTTGATGAGGACGCCCCCAACCGACCATCCTCCGGCCAGTCAAGATGAATACGATGCGTACAACCAGGAGGAAGATGAAGAGCATGACTCGGTCTTGCCAGATCTGCCCATGTCTCCTGCGAGGTTCGCGCTCACCAGCCAGTTCCCGAGACCGGATTATGGGCTCGATCAGGATGGTCATGGAAACGCGAACAACGTCTTTGGTGGGGGAGACCTAGTGGATCCTCTCTCGCCCCGATTTGGGACGTACGATCCGCCGTTGACCCCGAGGAACTCGATCCCACACGGCCGGACGGGCTCGATCGGTGGAGACGGTCGAATCCACGCGAGAAACTTGTCCTTGTTCTTCCCTCAACCCGGGGCCGAAGCTCGAGTACCGGGTTCCCCGAAGATGCAAGGCGAGGAAGCGCCAGTGACGGATATCCCGAGCAAGACGAGGAGAAAGGTTGGGCTGGGCGGGGATGGATCGTTTAGTTTCGGACGGGGCGCGATGGACAAGTCGATGCCACCTCCTTCAAGTCCCGAGCCCAAGGTCGTTGTAGAAGAGGTCATCATGTGAGTCCTAAAGACCGTGTTTGTTGTATCGACTGAACCGCATCTGATTGGCCCGCGTCTGCAGCACAAGCACTCCTTGTCCCATAACTTTTTCTCCTTTCTCGACCCTACCGTCACTAACCCGGACTTGGCCAACCTGGACGCAGCGCCTCGACCCATGGCGACCAATCATATCGGTGGGACACGATCTTCGCCCAACCTGGCGACCGCCCCGATCTTACCTTCCCCGATTAGCAATCCCACGACGTCGAGCTCGTGGATAGCACGGATGTCCAACCTGTCTTCAAAGGCCCAGATGACGCTCGGGTTTGGTGCGCTCGAATTCTTTGTCGGAGCGTCTATCTGGGTCAAGGGGCAAGGTTTGGGTAGTGTCGGGTTGACAGGGTTGGGGTACCTGGTCGTCTTCGATGCGTTGGGCGTTTTGGGTAAAGCTATGGAGCGAGGTCATCAAATCGTGGTGACGGCTCGACCAGCTCTGCAGAAAAGCCATTCGGGTGAGTCCAAGTCTCACTTGTTGGTCTGGCATATTGACTCACCATGTTGTGTTTCCGCAGCGCACACCGCAAAGAATCGATGCTTTACTTTGTGCAGTCGATATTCCTGCTGTTCTCGGCGACCTACATCGCCAAGGAAGCACTCGAGATCGCTCTCATGTCCGGTTCAGGGTCGGGTGGCGGTGGACATGGGCATGGACATGCTCACGGACATGGGCATGAGAAGACCGACCAGCATGGGGCGTGAGTCTGAATTGTCGTGTGTCGGGGAAAAGAGGTACTTTGTGCGAGCTGACGATGTCGTGTTGGCTGAATACAGGGACTGGCCATTGTGGCTCCTGCTTCCGGTGCGCTGGCCGTGCTGCTGTCCGCAACAACTCTACAAAACCATGCCAAATTGGTCGAAGGTGAGCGTTACCTGCAGGCATATCGATCTGGTTCCTACTCTATGCTGACGATGACATTCTAACGCGCTGCGCAGGCGGTCGGACCCGCCGTTATGCCACTCAGACTGAGTCCCGTGAAAGTCGCTCGAGCTGGAGATGCCGGCGGCTTGCTTGCCATGTTCGAGCTCCTCCTCGCCAACCCGTTCTCATTAGCGATCTTGTCGTGCATCTCGGTTATGTTGCTTGGAAACCTCGGACTCGCTCCGTAAGCCGAGTCGAGTCGGTCCACAGTGTTGTCGTCGCTAATATCACTTTCGCCGGTGGTTAGTCATCAGATGCTCAAGCTCGAACGGGTCATGGCGTTCATCGAAGCGGGAGTCGCCTTCTGTTGGCTTATCCGTCGAGCCTGGTCTTTGGGCAGGTCTTGCTACAAACGGCGCCTCCCCAGCAAACGGTGCAGATGTTGTCTTTCAAAAAGGCGGTCGAGGACGTGAGTCGACCTTGGTTTGCATGTCCTGACTCTTCCTTTCCTCAAAACCTCTCACGCCCTCAGATCAAGGACCATCCTTCCGTCCTGCGCATGACCCCACCTCATATCTGGCAACTCACCCCTCACGATCCTCGATTGGCATCGACCGCGACGAACCGCACATCTAGCACGCCCGGTTCAACTCCAGCTCACTCGCGCCGACCATCGTTTGACAAGTCGTTCTCGACCGCCTCGCTTTATGGGACGAGCAGCATACAGGTCTCGGGCTCGCAGGGTTGCATCATGGTCCGCCAACCTTGACCGTCTGTGTCCGGGACGATCTGGAGGACAAGGCGATCCTGGACCTGACGCGGTACTGCTACGAGCGATGTTCCGAAGCGATCCGGGCGAGGCCAGGCATACGGCTGGTTGAGGCTACGGGCGAGGTCACGATCGTCGTCAAGAGGGGAGAAAGAGTTGGCCGAAGAGGCCGATGCTGCAGAACACGACAAGCATCATCAACACGATCACGATCACGATCACCACCATCACCATCACGCTCACAGTCATACTCACGCTCACGCCCATACCCATTCTCATACTCAAACTCACACTCATACCCACCAGGACGACCCCATCGCAAAAACACGATCACGATCACGCTCATCATACCCATCACGATAATTGTAGCCATGGTCATTAGTTGTAGAAGACAACACAATCGTTACGAGTCGACTTGACCGAAGAATACGGGTTCGCAGTCGATCGTTGGTTGAACACAAGGGATCATCGGTCGATTCAAACGAACAAAGAGGAAAACTCGAACGATCGGCGAAGTTTTTCGAAGAAGCATAGTTGGGTAGCAGGTTCTGAGAAGGTCACATTGAAGTGGACATATACTTCGAGAGAAAAAGAGATTTCGTAGCTCGTTCGATATAGTCATCATCTTGGTTGATATCGTTGCTCAATCGTTTCGCACGCTCACTATCTAACCCCGGACTTGGCCGACGAAGAAGACATCGCCGTTGTAGCCATGCCCAACAACAGTGCCAACCCCGCAAGTTACGTCGGTGGAACTGGAAACGATGACGAGCAGAAAGCGTATAGCAGTCCAAGTCACTCGATATGTCGGTCGCTACATCCGAGACTACGTCGGAGCAGACCAGTACATCTACAAAGATGCCGCCAATCACCCTGCGGTCCCCGAGAAATGGGTCGGTACGGCCGCTGTCGACAAAGAACTCCGACGGCTGAAAAACGACCTAGTACCTAGCAAGTGCAAGATCTTGAAGAAGGATAACACTGTCGTCCTGAAATTCATCAAGGATGACGGCGACTCCTTCTACATCTCTTGCAGCGACGTCGTTCGATGTCGAGGCAGAGTGTTCGGTCGAGTCAAACGGATCGATGAGAGGCTCGGGGCAGGGGCACGACCGAACCCCTTCTCTCCACCTTCATCTTCTGAGACATGAACGAGACGGCATGCTTCAGGGCCATGCACATCCGAAGCGTCTGTTCGAGCTGGAGGACTGCACAGATGTCGCGTTCAGCGACGTTGTCGAGAAGATCGAGATCGTCCCGGGTCATGTCCGACCCGGTTTTCACCCGGACCTTCGGGCTGAAAACGAGTATATCTGCTCGCATCGGTCAGTTTCCCTCCATCTTTCCTTATATCTCTGATACCTGCCGTGCTTAGAAAACGGCCACCTCATCAACATACAGCATCACCACGGCGACAAACAGCCTCATCGCTATCCCTCCTCACTCTCACATTGCCGGCTGTCCTGGCTGCCTCTTTAAGTCGACAAAGACAAGAAGAAGAAGCGTGTTACTGTCGATGACTTCGTCGTCTATCGGCTACCCGGAACGGATCTGGCTCGAGACCCCTGCGATATCGGCCTCGTGAAGAGAGTCTCTGAGACCTCTCTCGTAGTGCTGCCTCTCAGCCGATGGGACGCATTTGTCAAGCAAGACGGGGTCAGAGAATCAGGACTGTTTCGCACGGATGAGAAGCTTTGGTATTTGAACACCAAGTCCTCCCCCGTTAAGATCAGTCTCGAGGATGTTCTGGCTCAGGTCAAGTTTATCGGATTAAGCAAGGTTACGCAGCTCGGCCAGGCCCTTCGTCCCGGCTCGACCCTGTCAGATTTCTGGACCGGCAAGCGATTCATAGACGAGACAGAGGACATCTACGTCCTGATCGACGGACCATTCAGTCTCGACTATCTCTACCAGAGTGAGGAAAAGAGACGACAGTATGCAGGTCGATCGGATTTTCTGAACAGTGAGCAATCTTCTCGATCACGCCATATTCATCTCGATCACAAAAACTGACCAACTGCTTGCTGTTCCGACCTTCGGCGCTAGACATGCGACGAGATGTGCCTCTCGGAGACGTCGACTCTTTGATCAGGCTTTGCGTCAACCAACATGAAACGACCGTCCGGATAGGAGCTCAGACCGGAATTATCGACTGTTGTGCGGAATCGGCAGCTTCAGCATGGGCGTCGTCGACACGACCAAGGCCTCGATCCCACTGGCCGATCGAGAATGACGCTGATATCGTCGAGCAATACGGGAAGCTACACCCGACCTCTATCGTCGTGGACAAAGGAGTGGCGTTTGCCGCGAAGAACTGGGAAGTGCTGAAGGTCCGAGCGAAGATGAATCGCTTTCAGATACGTCATTCTTCAGGCAGGAGTGCCATGTCAGCCGTTCTCTAGGCTCAACAGGTAAGCGCCGCCTGGGCAAAGGTCTTTCCGGTACGAACAGTTGACATATCATCTTGAACTCAGGCATCAAAAGGTCGATGATCCTCGCCTCGGAGTCATCTTCGAGGTTCTCGGCCTTCTTCAGGTATCCGGTGCAAGTCACCTCCTGATCGAATGTGTGGATGGCATGCTGTATCATCGCAATGGGACGGCAAGCGCCCAAGCAGAGATACTTTGCATCGCTTTGAGGGCATTGTTGGACCTCGGGTGAGCCTACAAGTAGTTCCCGCCATATCTTGCTCTACTGACTCGACGATCGGTAGCTATCAATTCTCTGTAAATGTTCATCAGGCTGCCGCATATGGTACCCCTCAGTCGAGACGACGGGTGTTCATTTGGGCTACCAAAATCGGGCTTCCTCTCCCCGCGCCACCTCGCCCCACCCACTATGCCGGATCAACGGGCATCGCCAGATTGTGCCGCTACGAATTGCAGCCTGTACCAGCACAGGGTCCGATGTTTTACGTCACCCAGCAGGATGCGATCTCCGACCTCCCGGACATTTTGGGAGCAAGTACATCGGCGTTTGACGGAGGATACAGGTGAATCGACACAAAAAGCCTACCGATACGCTGCCTACGCTGATTCATCCTGTCTGGGTACGTACCTCTCGGCGGCAATAGGGCACAATTCTATGGGTACCAGCATGGGGACAAGTCGTACAAAGGCGGCCCCATGAACAACTACCAGTCGATGATGCGCGGGTACAAAGATACGCCTCGGGTTGGACTCCAGTATTGTCATGTGCCGACTGAATCGGCATATGGTAAGCTGTTGGCCGATAGCGAGAAGGAAGGGAGACACCGGCTGCCCGAGGCTTTCCCATGCGTCACGACTGGAAGCCTTATCGCGCACCCCACAGTGAGCACTATCGTTTCGCACGTCACCTCACCGAGTACTAATCATCAATTTGACAGCAACAAAGAACCTTTACGCCAAGAGAGAGACTCCGGGCTCAAGGGATCCCCGACTTTGTCCAACTGAGATGGAAAGAGTTGGATAGTGCAGAGTTGATCAAGGAATACGAGTTTGTGAGTTGACTGATGAGGCCTTCGTGATGCTACCGCTGATCTTTACCTATTTAGCTTTGTTTGCTGGCTGGGAACGCTGTCCCTGTACCACTCGCCAAGGCACATGGGCGGGCGTTCGTCAAGAGTCTCTCTTAGATGATGTGATTGTTTATTTCAGCAGGAGAATAAGCTAGACGATGTCAAACGACTATTCGACCAGTTCAAGAAAGAGGACTCACAGCGAAAGGAAGCGGAAGCTGCATACAGGCTGGAGCAAATTCGAGCTCAGCTTCTTCAATCGATCCCAAGCGGCAGCGTCCGAGTTGTTGCGAGGGAAAGCTAACCCCTCATTGCGGACAAGGTAGACCCCACGTAATACTGAAACCAGATTGTTGTACATTTCAGACACGTCAGGTTCGAAAGGGGATGCAATGGAACACAACATCTGTCTCCGCATCTCCTGGATGGGTTCCACATTACTTCCTTTGATCGAGAACCCGTTGTTACAGACAGGTGACCAGATCTAGAAGGTACAAATAAGGATGACGGTCGAGTTAATTGTGACTTCAATACGATACCCTTGACTACTCAACTACCAACAAACGATTTAGTACACGTTGCGAGAACACTTTTAAACCAAAATCAACATCAACACGATAATGCGATCCGGAATCTGCTCTTTCATTGCATTGCTCCCCTTGCTGGCTGGACTGGCTGAGCGAGCTGTCGCTGCACCTGAGCCTGCCGTTACGCCCAAGTTCAAGATGGATAAAACTCTGTACTGCAAGGCCGATGGGGCCGATGGTTTCCAGGTCTATAGTTCGCAGGACCAAATGCCCTATACCATGCCATTTGCTGGCTGGGAGGGAGTCAAAGGACAGTTTGGCCAAGCCCAGCCGGTAGGTTGATAAGCGAAGTGGCCAACCGCTCGTGTTGAACCGACATTTTTGCGCTGTAGTTCCATAATGTCGACTCGGACAACTTGGTAGAATGCGCTAAATCTTGCCTGATCACCCGCAAGAACTTCGGTAAGCGGTATCATGTCCGCAACCGACACGCATTCCAGCTGACACACGTATATGGGAGGGTCGATAGGGATCGACCAGCAATGCGCAGCCGTAGCCTACAACGTGAAGGACAAAAAGTGCAACTTTTATACCGCGCAACCGGAGAAAATTGTCATCGACGCAAAGTTCAACAACGCTAGCTCGATCGCTCTGCTTGATCAGATTTGCCCCGAAAATAAGATTGAGCGTAAGTGTATCTCGTTGCCCATTTGCTTTATGTGCAATCGATCACTAATCTCCGGGTCGATTATGTGTCATACCGTAATAATCCGCTCATTTGCCAGTCCAAGGTGGTGTCAAGGAAGGTCCTTGCTGTCGGATCGTGTTCGGACAGTCAGTCATCAAGCAAGGCTTATAGACTGCCGTACATGCTCCGTCACGTCATGCTCATGATGCGTATCAATCCAATGCCCCCTGCCAAAGTGTTCGTGTTTGTGTGTGTGTTTTTGGGCACACACGAGAACCATCGTAGCCGTCCCATCTTGGCCATGCCATCAGTGGTGGCCTACCTGGATTGTCGTTGAAGTGCCGCTGACGATAAGGTAACCGAAACCTGATGTACAGCGTCGCGACGCCTCGCGACAATAGCGTCGATGGCACGTCTGAAGCCGATCACGAACACCCTCATGAGACGCTCAGTGAAAGCCCGGGTGGCAGCAATCAATGGGATAGCTGAAAAAGTACTAAATTCAGATTACTCGAGTATATACATGTGCTCGGGGCAATCGCTTCTCTTTTCGAAAGCCTCAACCATCAGGTCTAATCATCATAACCTTGCTCTTATTTTTGGCGAGGCTTCGGGTTTGATCTCAAATACCAGTAGTGACAATATTGCAAGATGATACCATTCTTTAACGAACTGTTTGGTCTTGTCAAAAACGAGTCGGCCATGGCCAGACGGCAAAGCGCCTCAGCATCAAAGGCCACCGCAATTTGCTTCTTCTCCCAGAGCCACAACTTGGCCACTCGGATATCACTCGAAGCTTCTCGTTGGCGCTCGGATTGGAGAGCCTTGGGTATTGCCTGCTGAGTTTCGAAGACGCGCATGATCGCCCTTGCCCGAGCTTCATCTCGCTTACGACCGACCTCGTTCAGATCCGTGCTCAAACAGTCGATGCGACGTTGTAGCGTGTCTGCTGATGCAGGTGAGGAACCGTCTTCAAGCTCAGCTTCCATCAGCTCTATGGCCTCGCTTCTAGATACCAAATTCCGAAACAAACCAGAGGCGATATTTCTGTATGCGTCGCGGAAGCCAGTCAGATTGCTTCCATCGAAGGTCGCCAGGTTCTGCGCGTGCGATGCCTCCCCTTGTCTATCTTCTTGCTCCCACCGACCAAAGTCACTTTCCGTCTCCCTCAATAGCAGGGAGAGCGTCCCTGTCTCTGCATCTGATCCTACTTGCTCGTTATTCGACATGGTAATGACGGAATCATACTCCAGGAAGTCAGTCTGTGTCGCCGCATCGTTCACCGTCGACGTCTGAGTCGCCGTATCTTTGCGCGTCACTGATTCTGAGACCGCTCCGGATGGGCTTGACAGGGCCTCGATAACTATGGAGCGATGGAGAGTGAAATCGATCATTGTTTCGACAAGATGGTCACGATCTACTGGTAAACTTTGGCTATCGAGGTCAATGGGTCTGGCTCTTGGCTCATACTTTTGGCCTTTTTACACGGGTGCATGGTAGATGAAAGCGGTGGCGGAAATGACACGTGGCGCCTTCCTGAGAAGCTCGACTCCCTTGACGTGGAGCTGCTTGGTCATCGTCGGATAAAACGTTGACAACCCGAACAGCCACCTGTCATGCGGCCAGAGATGACTCCTCCCATCCCCGACATACGTAAAAGCTCTCGCCGCAGGGTCAACTAGTTTACATGTAAAACCAATCACGTGCTCGTCATATATCAGGTCGTCGATAGGAAGAACGGTCGTACAGAAATCTCGTTAACGTGCAGTGTTCGTCAAGTCGGTCAGGCGAGCGAGAATCGCCGTCGGCAAAGCCACGCCGTTGGCATCGAGGTAGTCTAGGGATCAGAGTAAAGGTCAGCAGGCGATTCAGTCAGACCTGTTCAACGGCTTGCTCACCTCGGCCCCATCCACCGGCCATTTCTTCGGCTTCAAGGAGGAGCGGCGAAGGAGACTCGCCATTGGTGACGCGTCGATGGTGGCTTTGCCAATAGTCAGTGATCTGTCGCAAAGCCGGTTGATATACGTTTAGCCATGTGGTCGAGGACGCGTCCACGTCGTCGGTCGTATCTCGTGACAGCGAGTCGGTCGCCGTGGTCGTGAGGGGAGCCGCCAGAGCCGAAGGGGCGCGCACAAGAGTGACGACCCGTTCGTCCAATTTGAAGCGAACAAAGTCTCCCGAGCGTACCCGACCCACGGTACGGATCGCTTGTCGAACGTGTGCCGACGTGCCCCATGGAGAATCAGCTGGGTCCGTCTCGTATGGGGCTATTCGGATACGCGAGTGTATCCACGGTCCGATGTGACGTCTCAACCGGGTCCTCTGGGTGTAAAATTCGCTCTCGTCGCTCCTGACCCAGGCGTCGTCTTCGGGCGGGGTGACGGAAATGTCAAAGGCGATGATCTTGGGCAACGTGTCCGTATCGAGTCGTCTCTGCCTCGGTCGCTCTATTTCGAACAGTTCTTCCGATACCCAACGGATCCAGTAACCTCCCCACGCCTCGGCCCGTCTCGGCCTCGACGTCGTATCCCCGATCAACCGCATCCATCTCGAAGGCGTATCCTCTCGACCGCCTGGTAACATTGACAAGCATCGTGCGACCAATTCGGGTTCGAGCGTTCTCCTCGCGATGGGTCGGAATACGACGTTGCCATCGAAATGTAGCTCGAAGCTGTTGAGATTGTCGATATTGAGGACGGCAGCGATAGGCTCGATCCCAATCCTGGGTCGAAAGTAGGGATGAGCCGATGATCGGAGAAAGGGTGGACTCGGACGTCTCGCCAGGGTCGGTCGAGCCGTTCGCGAACGGGGTCTCGATACCGCCGCCGCCGTCGTCGATGCTGCGGGGACAGCCGGTGGCGTGGCCCTCAATCGAGAAGTCGGAACCAAGCTCGAGCGTGCGGCATCGAACCGCGTGTAGAGGTTTTCCAACATTGTATGCAACGTGCGAAGTTCCTGTACGTTTTCCCTCGCTCGATCTAGGGCGGCTTCCCCTGTCGTCGATTCGATATTCTCGCTGGCGGCTCGTTGACGGTCTTGCAACACGCGAGCGTCCTGGACCATCCGTTGAAGTCGAGTGATGTTCTGTTCCATCTCCTCGGTAAAATTATTGGTAAAGATCCGGCCGTTGACGGTCGGAGGTCGAGGTCCGATATTGGCAGGAGGTACCGGCCGGTTCATCAAGGCGTTTCGATATCTCCTGTTGATCTCGGCTGTGGTCTCTTCGTTGGCAGTACTACTGGATTGTGCATTTTGAACTCGTAGTCCACGGGTAGTCAAGCTCCGATCTGCTGATCCGGATGCTGGCGGGATGGCAAACGTCCTGTTTCGGAAAGAATATCCTGGAGTACGGGTCGATCGACGGGCGTGCTTATGGCGGATACGGCCGGTGTCGTTTCGCTGGACGGCACCTCGGATGGTCGGGTCGACAGGTTGCCGACTCTCCTTCGGAGTGCGTCCAGGGAGGCTTTTGACTCGAGCCGTGTCTGTCACGTCGAGGTCATTCAGCCGGGAAGATGATCCAAAACGAGGTCACTGCCAGACCTATACTCACGCTTTCCACTTTGACCTGATGTAACCGCTTCTGACGTCTCTCCTCCTTGCTCCCCTCGATCTCTGAGCTGCCTGAACCTTTGACAATCTCGTACTTGCCCTCTTCTCGATCCCGCGTCATATCTGAAGGTTGTGACGCCGAGAACCTATTGACCAGTGCGGACATGGACCACGTCGTCCCCGGATCCCCTTGCTCTGATCCTCCCGCTTCCAATTCGGTCTCATCTCGATCCCAGGGGGAATCCAGCGTCCCTCCCGGCATTCGACTCTCGATCATCCTCTGTCGTCTGTTATCCGCGAAACCTCTTTCGACGGCGGCTGCTCTCGCTCGGAGTCGCTCGACTTCGTGGCCGAGGTTCAAGACCCTTTCGTGGAGGGCCGAACGCAAGTCCCGTATGGACGACAAGATCGGCTGGACCGACGTCGATGTCGAAGCGTCGTCCGTGTTGTGCACTGGAACTCCCGCCGTTTCCTGATTCGTCCTGTCCGTCTCCCCTCCTCTCGTGGGTACCGTCTCCGTGTGGGTTAACAAAGGAAGTCTAGCGTCCTCTCGGGCTGAATCCAGCCTAGCGTTGATGATGGCCAAGCTTTCTACGACGTTCGCCCGACGGGCCTCGAGTAGAGCGTTGGCTGCTGCAACTACTGGGTCGTCGCTGTCCGTGGGACTGGAGGCGTTCTCGATGGGCAAGGCAATCTCGACGACGATTTCTAATGGCGGTACCTGATCGTCGTCCTGGGCGGACATGATGGCGAGAAATGTCCTGTTCTCGATGGTCCCCCCTTATGCCGGTTGTTTAGATGGGGTCATCGGGAGTCGTCCGAGAGACTTTTTTAGCTTTTTCTCTGAGCCAGTCCTGTTCAAGCTACAGGGCTGTCGTTGATCTTGGCAAGAACGGTCCAATAGAGTAGTACATATCAATATCATGACCCTACACCATGTCCATTGCCATCATCGACTCTTTGGACCGGGGGAGGGGGAACTTTGAGATTTGCTTCCGCGTCCATGTCAAACTCGAACATGACCACATGAATAATGACGACGACGGCGACGATTCAAAGAATAACGCAAGATGTACATCCCACATAGCGAGACAGGCGGATGACGGCTTTGCCTACGACCTGGTCATCCGATCGTACACCAACCCGAGCAGCCACAAGACCGCGGGCGCGAGCACGAGCGCGGTCATCAGGTCCATCCCACCTCCCGACGACGACGACGGCTGTTCTAATGCTCCGGCATGGCCTGGATCTTGTCCCGGCTCGTCGCATGTACCGCTGATGACAGACAGAGACCAATGATTGATTAGCACATGGCTAGGTTTCCTCGCGCTCGTCGTTTCCGTCGCACCTACCACTTCCGTACACGTCAAACGAATCGATCCTCGTCGTCTCCTCGTCCCCCTGATTATCCTTGACGAGGATCTATGGACCGACGGTATTTCGTCCCATTTAGCCTGACATTCGACCTAGCCTGAATCACATCGACGCTTCACTCTGCGTAGACTCACGTGCAGACTGTTGACGTTCTGGAACCTGACAAACCTCAGATCGATCCTGTTCCCCTTGACGTCGTCCTCGGCCAATGTCAATTCCTGGGTCGGTTCGTGGGAATCGGCATCGGCGAAATCGAACTGAGGTTGATTGATGAACAGCTGGACGGTCTTGGGACCTTGGGTGGGTGAGATTCCGGAGAAAAAGGAGATGGATTTGATCTTGACGGGTTGGTTGAACTGATCATCGCCAATGCCGGGGGGAAGCGAGCAGCGTGATCGACGGGATCAGCTTCTGAACCGGATCGTCGCCACAAGGGCCAACTTACGGGCAAAAAGATGAGTAGCTCGGGATCGCTCTCGCTCTCGAGGTACGAGCTACCCTTGGGTCCTGCTCCACTCCCGATGATACTCTTGATCCCGTGTCCCGAGCTCTCGTTCAGGCAGGTCAACTGGGCGGTGTGTACCTGGGGCAAGAGGGATTCCTATTCTCGCACATACGGGAGCCGACTCGATGAGCATACATTGACCCATGCGGAGAGGGGGAGAGGGATAGGTAAGATGCGCGCGGGACTCACCACACCGGGTTCGGCAGGGGTGGTAGAAGATGATCCTCCGGCCGACTTGGTCCCAGCCGGGGGTGGTGATCCAGCGTGCGTCTTGATCAGATTGGCCAGCCCAGCGGGGTTGGCACCCATCATCTACGAATCACGAGGTGGAGACCACAGCACGTCGGTCGATCAGGTCCGATTCGTCCCATCATGCCAAGCGTTGCTACGATGCTGGACGGTATGCTCACCTCGCCGACCTTGTTGCCACCTTTGATGACGATGAAGGTAGGCATCGCTCGGATCCCGTACCTCTGCGCCACGGCCTGCAACCGATCGACATCGACTTTCTATAACGTATCGAGAGGCGACGTATCGGTAGTCAGAGATGAAGTCTCGACTTGGTTGCCCCTGAACTAGACTCGCCAAGAATTGAGCATGAGGTGTCGTGCCAGCGTGTTTCTCAAAAATGGGCCCGATCATCTTGCCTGTGACGTACACCATCCCCAGGGTGTCAATCGAAGTGCCTCATCCAAATTGCCGTGCCTCCGACTCACAAGGCGGACACCACGTCGCTGTGAAATCCACGAAACAGGCCTGGGTAGCTGGCAAGCCTTTGATGATCGAGTCGAATTCTACAGGCGGGCGTGCGTCAGTAGTATAAGCCAGAGTTTATGGATGAGATGAGATCTTTGGGGCGACAAAAGTTCGGGATGGTAGTTCGTGACGCACCGCTGACGCTCTGTACATCTTTCAAATTGGGTCCCGGCATGGTTGAAATCGATAAGGACTGGTAGCTAGTTTTAATAAGTACTTGTGGACGACCAATCGTTTGTACTTTGAATCGACTAGATGAATGAATGACATGAATGGTTGAATGATCTATCGACCTCTACCACACTTTGAACTTGGGTTCACGCGCAACCTGGAGGTGGATGACGACACACGCAACGACGCAAATGACAAAGGGCCAAGGTGAGTCGGATGGATGATATATGCAATAATGTGTCATGATGCCACTCGACTACTCGTCCCTTGACAAGGACATTCAGTCAGCCCAGCAGGCGGTCTGTTTAACAACCTCTCAAAAGACGAGCCAGACCAGGTAGGTCCTCGAGACGGGATGGCGACAACGATGCGATGCCATATGCGATGCGGGTGCCGCGGGAGCCAGGCGACGTGCGAAGGCGAGAGTGTTTTACAACGGATATGCGTACGCGGGTTTGTAAACGTGTGCATGTGTGGATGCGGAGTGTTCGCCAGTGTGGCGGCACAGAGACGAAGGGATCGACAACCTGGAGAGACGGATGTTCGTAATTTCGTAAAAAGAGAGAGAGAACGCGACGGAGAGAGCAAGGAGACGGAGAGCCACCGGGTACCCCGAGCGCTATGCCTTGCCCGTCCTCGACTCGCTCGACTGGCCGTTCGAATCGGACTTGAGTTCCTCGTCGTCCAACCCGAGCGCGACCTGCCCGACCCGACTGGTCAATTCGTCAAGCGCCTTGAAATCCTCCTTGTCGTTTGCAACGTCTGGCGCGACCGACTGCGGGACCGGTTGATTGCTATGATACGCCGGGAATGGGCTCATCGTGGGCAACGCGTTGAGCGAGTCGTTTTCCGGCGTCCTCAAATTGGACGGGGAGAGATACTGATCGGTCGCGGGGTTGTTGTTGTTGTTGTTGCTGTTGTGCAGCGGGTTGACAGGGCCCACAGGGCTATTGAACGGTTGAAACGCCGCGCCTGACCCGTTGATCATGGCAAGCTCGCTAGGAGAAACGTTGCCAGGGGTCACCGTCGGCGGGAACGGTCCCGCGGCTCCGACCGAATAGGCTCGTTTACCCGGGACTTGCTGTGACGACGCTTGTGGCTGAGAGTACCCAGACCCAGAGGCGCCGTACCCGTTACCGGTTCCGTTGCCAAACTCTGCGCCGTACGATGGACCTCGTCCCTGTCGTCGTCCTGTCGATTCAGACGGTCGACGACCACCTTGGCCAGCATTCCCGGACATCCTGGGGACGCCGACGCTTGGCAGTCCTCTTGGTGCTTGTCGTGGAGACGGGCCCGTGCTCCACGTGCCGCTGTAGTTTCTGGATTCGTTGTGTAGACCACTCGACGACTTCACCGGTGAGATGGGCGCGGAGGCCGACCCGGCGGCCATGTGACCCATACCACCACCAACACCCTCGCTAAATGACCCGGCTCGCGAGTGTGGCGCCTCGTCCCCGTACCCGCCCATATCGTGACGACCGCCCATATCGCGTCCACGGAACCCATCTCCTCCAGGGTATCGACCAGGATCCCCTCCCATACCCTGGTTCGAATGCCACGCGTCCTGCGCCGAATAAGGGCCCGAATCCCCTCCGACATCTGAACGTCGACCGCGTCGAGCGGTACCTTGTGCCGAATACGATCGTCGACCAAAGTCGTCCATCTCTCCGCTACCACCAGCGCCACCGGGCATCATCCCGTTCATCGTCTGCGACATCCTATCGAACGGCCCGATCGTCATGTTGTTGCTCTTCCATCCGGCGGATCCGTACCCCCGGGGTCCCGACAAGGAACGAGGAGCCGGTGATGATGATCGAGGAGCACGAGCGAGTTCGTCTTCACGTTCGATACACAGCTCGGCCAAGGCCAAGACTGCACGTTCGGGACGAGCCGTCAAGATCTGTAAAACAACGAGCGAGGAGGCGGTTGATGAGTATCGCGGCTGGGTCAGATCGTCCGCCGTGCGTAACTCACCCTTGTCGCACGCATAAATTCGCCACGAATCTGGCAAACAAAAGTTGTCAGATTCGACTGTGCGCCCGTCTCATGCCTCATCCGGCATCTCGCTGCGACTCACCGTGTACAGCCCATCTTTGGTCACGGTCCTCGCGACGTTGTAGGGCGTCTCAAATGGGTCCTGAAAACGTGTCTCGCCTTTAGAGAGTCCTCGCCGCCGATAGAAGACACACGTTCAAACTCACCTCGATGCACAACCTATTCCTATCCCTCGCATTCTCGTTGAGACCGCCGACATCAATCTGCACACACAGGCACGAACCGTCAGCCCAACTCGCCCTCTGATCAGCCCGATCATGATCTCGACTCACATCGTTCATCCACCCTTTACTCTCCTTGGTCAAGTGTCCCGCTCGGATCGAGATGACCGTGTTGTTGTACTGGAAATCGTGCGAAAAGTATCGGAAAAAGTCGATAAGACTGATGGGGCCGAGGAGAATCAGCCAACACCCCTTCGCAAGCCAGAACGCCCCGAGCTCACAGTTCGCCCACGCTCTCAAAGTTGGCGGAACTCCATTCCTTTCGCAACGTCTCGGTGTCGTCAAAGAACCAAACGTCCCTGCCTTCGAGCGTCATCTCCTCCTGCGAATGAGCGCAATGGTCTCGGTATCAGCAACGAGTAATGACGGGCGACAGGGTAACGGGACGACTCACCTTGGTCATCGGTCGTAAAGGCGCTATCCGCTGCAAGTTGGGTAGTACCGGAGGGTTCTTGACGTGTACGAGGTAAAAGATGACCATCAAGGTGTAGCCATCTGCTCGACATGACATCCCGACAGATGAGTGAACCTGGAGGAGAATGCGACCCCTGTGAAATCATACTTACAAGACGAGAGCGTCCCCTTGTAGGGCGAATTGATCTTTCTTCGTTTACTCCAAACTTTCACTACGAGACCAGGTCGAAAGCACACATCAAATTCTCATCAGCTGTACGTCCACTCGTTCGTGTTCGAGGATGAATGTCGACATACGGAAGAGGACCAACGTCCTGATCCTCGCCGGGTCGATCGTCGCGTACGTCAAGAGCAGTCTCGTGTTCTCCAATGCCAGTCGGTTCTCGAACCCGATATCGCATGCGATGCCTATCGATCGTGAATTCCGGTGGATCGGATCACGAGTGAGGGGTTGTCAATTGCCTGATCCAGATTAGAGGCAGGCGAGACCTGGCCTGGCCATGCTTACCGTAGGGGAGACCAGGAGAAGGTTGGAGGGTCAACTTGATGATCGGGATCCTCGCTTTCGGCAACGGTTTCACTTCAAAGTTGGTCTCTACACGATCGTCAACCGGGATCGTGAGATTCGGTGGGAAAAGGCATGGCGTTGGTTGTACGTGTAAACGAACGTCAGTTTGGCCGTTCATCCAGGTACGCCGTCTACCCGGCGACGAGGGGAATTTTCGAGCAGGGCTCACCTCGTTCTAATAGGTCCCCGATCATCGCTACCAAATCTGATGCGTGCAGGGCTGCTTCCTTGTTATCGATCAGGCATACCAGGTCCATATCTATCGACAGGAAAGTTCGGGTTAGATTTCAAAACGCTCGAGACGTATTTTTTTCGATGGTGCGGGACCGACGGAAAGGGGATAGGAAACATCTCTCTATTCAGGGCTCGTCCGACCGAATCGAAACTCACCGCTATTCCTCAACCCAAAGCTGTTACAACTGCTCCCGAAACTGGCCAACCTCGAACTCGGTTCGATCGTCTTGATCAACCTCTCGATCAAGACTCTGACTTCCTCCTTGGTCGCCAGTTCCTCTGCTGTGGGTAAGAGCGGGAGTACAAAGCTGAAGAGCGAGGTCGATAGGTCTGTCAAGTATTGACGGGTGGATAGGGCATGAGGGCCACCTTGTGGGTGTGATGGCATGGCGGGGACGGTATACGACGGGTTCATGATGGGCAGGTGGAGAGCCGAGCGGACGAGAGGGTAGGTCGACTTTTTTGAGCTGCTTCGGTTGACAGCGTGATCCTTTCGCTGGATTCACAAAGGCTATGCAGGTGTGATGTTGGGATGCGATGCGAGTCGGGTCGACGATCGGTGAGGAGATTTGCGGTCGAGCTGATTCTCGAATAGGCTGTCCTTTAGTCAAGGATCGGTTTCGATTTTGATGCTAGCTGAAGAGCGTGTGCAAAGGTGCCAAGGCGGTGTCCAGAACGGTGCGGGGCGTTACCTAGCTCGTGTCGTCAATTGTTTCCAAGCTCGAATGGATGCTACTGAGACGTGATCCGGATGTTGTAGATTGACCTAGGGATGATGGAAGACGATGGCAGGTAGATGGTGCTACAGTCAGTAGTTTTGGAATGTCAAGACCCATGAATATGATCAACTCTCAACTCTCGCAACTCTGGTTTCGGTTGATTATGCGCTTCAAATTGGAACAAGCGCGTTTCAAAATCAGACCACTAGGGTACTGGCCATACAACACAGACAGACCACAATGATATACACATGTATATGTCATCGCCGTATCGTCG
>CAUOPT010000018.1:0-33894 GCA_963457585.1 Spergularia bocconei
TAAAAGCATACTGTATACTTTCTCGCTTTCAGGACAGGCTCTATTGTCTACGTAAGGTGCATGTATGGAGGAAAGGAAGCAAGGGTTCATCAGGTCGTCTTCGTAATCAGTGTTCGCCCGCGCTCCGTGGCTCTGCTGCCCTAACTCTTCGTCACGAAGTCATCACTGCTTGTCATGTGCTCGTAACAGTCCTGAACAATCCATACTCGTCTGCTTCAGGGTGACGCCCCCCGCATCGAAGGGTTCAGGCCTTGAAGTTGACGAAGCGAGTTGACTTTGGGCTGCCAAGGATCCGATCTCACGCCGAAGAGCTTCAACGAGCTTATCGTCTTCGTCAGGGTCATTGCGAACCGGGATGTCCTGATTCCCACGATACATGTGTCGAGCGAGACACAGATCCTCAAGTATACATTGGAGGAGATTGGCAGGTCCTTGCGTAAAGATCTGACTGGATGACCCATCGGCCAATGTCGTGTTTGCTTTTGTAAAGTGGAGAAAAGGCGTGCAAGGTCGAATACAATTCCTGTATTTCGGCATCGCTCATCGTTCCGTCATCATTCGGATGCTGATACGCTAGGAGATTGTCAGGGACGAGATCTTCTTCGCAAGACTGGATTTCCCATCCGTTCTGGCTGTCATAGGCGCGGGACCGGCTGGTTGTGGCGCTTTGCGACTCCTCCGTTTCTTCTTCCTCCTCCTCTTCATGCAGGTTCCGATTCGTTACCGACCACGGCCTGCTCCATAGTGAGTCGATATCCGTTGTTCTGGAAGTGATCGACATCCAGGTCGGCACGCATCGGCAGGTAAGACCCCGACATCAAGTAAGGTTGAATGGAGATGTTCCTGATACCGCAGAAATCGGACTTGTCGAGCCAGAAAGGTGTTTTCAAAACACCTTTATTATATTTTTCGGCCTGTCGGTCCCAAGAACATGTGTTGATCGGAACGTCGATGGGCATCTCTTCCATCGAATCGGTGAACCCGGTGGCTGCGTCGCAACCGTTCTGATCCATGAGGCTCAATCTCAAAGCCTCCTGGATGCACTCGCTCTCTGTTCTCCTCAAGTCGAAATGATCTTTAACGAGATCGGATGGTCCCAGCGGTTGATAGGTGTCCTCATCCTCGATTTCGTCTGCATCTGTATCCGAAATGACGCTCTTTGATTTCATTTCCTTCGAATGAGCAGAAACGCTCGTCGTCGGTCGAGCTGTGCCGGAGATAAGCGGAATCCTCGGGAAGATGTCGGTCGAAAGAAGGATGAACCTGCTGTGCCAACGCAGAACTATCCCATACGCCTCCGCTATACTGTCGCGCAAAGAGTCCTTGCCCGCTATGACGGAGATTGTCCAGCGTTTGAGCTACAGGAGTGGTTTTTTCTTCCCCTCGGCGATGGCTGCCGGGATTTTCCCCGATACCGCCCATCCCGGCAGGTAACATACCGTCCAATGCGACGTCGATGTCTCCGAAATCGGTCTCGATTTGGTCATTCTCGTCCTCATCGACCTCTTGCTCCTCCACCACGTAGTTGAACTGGGGTAGCAAGATTTTTCCATCTGGATCTCTCGGCCGAGTGTCATTCTCATAGTGATAGCTCCTCAGACTCGAATGAGTCGAGCCCCTGACTCGTCATCGTCACCTTCCTGCGGACTTCCTGATATTCTTTGAAACGCTGGCGCTCGAGGGGAGATGTCGAGCGATGGTGATGTTTGCGTCGAACGGGAAAACGGGACACCTGTCTGGGATTGTGACTTGAAGAGTGGCAGGAAGGTAGCGTCTTCTGCGAATAGAAATCAACCATAGGTCAGTTTCTGTCTCAGTCTGATCCAAGAGTTACAGCGAGAAGCTGACCTCTTTTGCGTTGCGTGTCTACCTGGATGGCGTCCGGGTCGTCCTGATCACCGATGATCTCCACCTCGTCTTTGTAGTGCGGATCGATGCGTCTCTCGAAAAAGGCTCCTTCTCTATCAGACCCGTTGGGCAGCGCTCGTTCGCCAGGTTGACGGTCTGAACGTCGTGACGAATGAGAGTTCGGCAAGGAATGTTGATAGAAGTCCTCAAAAGAGGGAGACTGCCTCTGGGAACGCTGAACGCGAGCGAGGTTAGTCTTTTCCCCCAATACCAGATTTTTCTGGGTGCGTTTGAAACCTTGACCGATGGACATGTGCCGGGCTCCATGAAAATTTCCAGCAGAGCCGACGCTAATGACATGATGGGTTTACGTATCAGCTGTCTCGGTGGTCCGGCGGCATCAGGTGAAACGCGAGAAGCCTGCTGATTCGACTCGCCTCGGTCTGAAGCCCGTCCTGTGTACGCCGGTCGGCATGTCGGTGCGAAATGGAATGAAGAGACTTTATGTGAGAAGGGTGGCTTAAACTCCGTTGAACGTATCAGTCGGTCCGATCGGTGGGACATTAATCACTTCTCAGTCGGTGTTGTTGATAGATGATCCGAAGGTGTGTGATGTTCGGATCGGATCTGAGAGACAAACTCTAGACGGTGGAACGAACTTTGGATCAAAGTCGTCGTTGTCGGTCAAATCCGATCAGGAAGCAGGGCGAGCTAGTGAGTGGTGGCAGGGGAAGGCAGGGAGAAGGGCGGAGGAGAAGGGGAAGGAGGCAAGGCAGGGCAGGGAAGGGCCAAGAGGAGAACGCGGGGAGGCAATTACTCGGAAGCTGATCTCTCTCTTTCTCTCGTCATGATTCCGAATTTACTTCCGATTCATCAATCATCGCATCATCATCATCATCATCATCTCGATTCATCATCATATTCGAGTGGGTACGAGGTAGTAGGTAGCGACGTAGAGACTTTCTGATACCATCCATCTTAGCTCAACATCAGCTTATCGTCTCAGCCATCTCAATACGCGTTCCCTCGCTACCTCGAATCATGCCACCGGTACCGCCTCAATCCAGATGGCATTGCTACGCGGTACGTCGATCCGGGCGCAAAGACAGAGCTCTGTTGCGTTTCATCGCTCACCACGTCCCCATGATCGGCCCACGCTAGTGCAACAGCTACTTTCCAGAACCAGTCAGGACGAACGAGGATGAGCTTCCGCTTTGTCCCAATTGCACGTCGGATGTCGTCGTAGATGTGAGCCGCTCTGCCCGTCCCTATATCGGCGAACATGGTGATAAGGATAGCGCTGACCAGGTAAGCCCTGCACGCCCTCGTAGCGAGAATCTGAGAGCGAAGATGGGTGGCAGACCGATGGTTCGGCGGATAGGGAACAAGGGGAAGACCCCCCGTCGCCTGCCTTGGAGCCCGCATTTCCAGGCTTTTTCAACCCGCCCAGCATGACCGGCAACCGTACCACGGAACCCAGGCGACAACCCTCCAACAACAATTCTACGATCGGTGGCGGATTCTTGGGCATGTTAGGAAGCGCCTTGGGAATGATGGGTGACGGAAACCAAGAAGACAATGGAAATAATGATCGTACCTCCAACAACGGCGGACCTTCCATACGAACGTTCAGGTTTGGAACTCCCGGAGGTGGCGGCATGGTCGCCGGAGGTTCGATATCCTTCGGAGGACCCTCACGCCTTGCGCGAGGTCAAGACGGCCGCATCCCTCTTATGGAATCTCCCAACGAACAGAGATCGAATATCGGGCAAGACACTAATCGGCTCGACCAGGATAATGCTCGCCATGGGCCCGCTCGTCAAGGTCCGGACGAGATCGATCAGTTTCTGGCGGGTCTACTCGGAGGACCGGTACGCCAAATGGGTGGGCGCCCGGACGGACCAGCAGTCTTCACCAATGCCCGTCCCGGAGGCATTGCTACAAATCGACCGGATACCATCGAAGGCATGATGTCGGCCTTGATGATGCACCTCATGAATCCTCAGGACGATGAATTGCCGTGGCTCATGCGGGGCGCGGGACTCGGGGCAGCCGATCAGGGAAGGTTGGGCGACTATGTATACACTCAGGGTAAGTCCTGATGGTTTCCGACCCGACTGCGGCCGACATTAACTAATCCGGATGTGATCCTGTTCGCCCTTGCAGAGGGCTTTGACCAAGTCATGGAGCGGATGATGGAGGCTGCTGGTCAGCACAATCACCCACCACCGGCCAGCGATACTGTCATCGAAGGCCTTCCTCGTGTCAAACTGGATAGCCAGACTCTGGGTGAGCGAACGCCGTCAGATCGCTCCGCGGGCGTATTCGTGCTGATCAAGATTACGAACGGCTTGCGCAGAATCGATACAGGAGACGAACTCGTCCTGTAACATCTGCTTCGATGACTTCCAACTCGACGAGGAGGTCGTGAGAATCCCTTGCAAGCATATATTTCACACGCCTTGTCTGGTTCCCTGGCTCAAGCAGAACGGTACTTGTCCTGTATGGTGGGTTATCGTATCGAGAGAAAACACTCCAGGTACTTCGAGCTAAAATCGCGATTTGTTTCGTGTTCGTGCGCAGCCGCTTCTCGTTGGTACCCGACGCAGAAGCCCAACGTTCTGCTGCGAGCGCCAGCTCACCAGGTGGAAGTCAGGACACACCAATGAACCCATTTGCTGCCGTTCTCAGTGGATTGTCTGGCCTACTGGGCGGGTCCAATACGGCATCTACTTCAACGACTGGAGCTCCGGCATCAGAAACCACTGTACAGGTCGACGATGGCCCTCGAGCTAGCGATCAACAAGCTGACGAACCGCGAGAGCTATCATCCTCCGGTGACATTCTCAGCCCTGTGGCAATCACCGCTTCCGGCGAGACCGCCCCGGCGTCTGGTGCGGAATCGCAAAGCTTGAACGATGAACGTCATGAACAGCCGCCCATAGAAGGGCCGGTACAGTATACCAGTGGCATTTCAGACTACCGCGAAACAATGCGTCGCCGAGAGCAGGAGTTACGACACAGACAGACGCAGACCGACAATGAGCCGGGTCGCCGAGGTGAATGAGTAGCAGAATGGCAGGCAAGGTTTGTGCATTCAATCAACATCCGATTGTAAACCGTTGGAGATCACTTATTATGAAATTGTATATGAAACTGGCATAGTTCGATGTCGCTGTAGCACTTTATCATGTGTCATTATGCCCAATCCGGAGTCTCCCAACGAGAGGACCCAAGAGAAGGCTCGGTGTTGTGCTCGGTTGTCTGTCGCAGATCCCCACACTATAGCCGAACAAAAGGATCGAGGTGAAGCGAAGTTCGGCGGTGATCACGGTCCGGGGCCATGAGAAGCTTGTCTGACGAGAAGAAAGCGACCGATATCGTCGTACATATTCAAGTCACCCAATCCCATAGATAAATACAAGAGGTCCGCATTCCTGCCGAACTTTCTGCCTCCGGTGTTACGTCTCATTCCCGCTATCAAATCGTACGATTGACCGCTTCCCCTTTACACACAAACGAGCAAGCTTCGCGCCATGGAAGACTCCGCCGCGGCTCCAGCCGTCAAGCAAGAACCGAACGGACGATTGACCAGTCCACGCAAACGATCGAAGGCTGCGGACGATGTTGGTGCTTCCCCCTCGAAGAAGGCAAAGTCCGAACCGAAAACCGGCGCTGACGGGGAGAGAAAGACCGGAGCGTGGTCCAAAGCGGAAGACAAGCTTCTGTACGGGTTGGCGGTCATCTCATCAATTAGGCAGTTTATCTGACCCGACCTTGTATACAGCTTCGAGCAGATTTGGCAAAAGGCCACCAACGTCAACTGGAACCAAGTATCCGGTCAGATAGAAGGTCGCGACTGGCTGGTAAGCCCCGGATGGCGCCGCTGCCTCGATGAATCTGACGTGATTTGGTTATCAGAGTTGTCGCAACAGATCCAAACAGTTGGCCAAAAACTTGGAAAGGTTTTTCATGGATTGACCAATTCATGGATTGACCAAACAAAGGCCACCAAGCCGCCAGGTCGCTGATGAGATATATGTCTGTTCTATGGGTGTACTAATCGATACAACTCTTGTTTCGTATGGCGCCTTTTAACAATCCGTCTTACTCGTCGTCTATGGGTTGCTCTTCTTCAAGCATGCGAATTAGTCTGACGTGGATATCTGTGGAATCATCGCCTCGCAGGACGTCGGACAGGAATGTCGTTTCGACCTGCATTTGTATCTGCAGAGTTCAGTGAAGCCAAGTGATCAGCGCAAAGGTTCTATCGACTGCCTAGGTGGCCGGAAATCTAAACTCCCACCATTTCTAGACAGCCACGTATCACGCCACAGTAAATGTTGCTGAACCATAGACCTTCTTCTTGTCCGCCCACCTCTCCCGTCGCCCATTTGGTCCTCACTGGCCCCGCTTGGGGTTTTCCTTTCGTGCCGACAGCGTCTTTTGGTAACTCCGCAAACTCCGCCAAGGGGTTTTCGTCGAAAGTGAGGACGAATTCAGTCGGACCCTTCGACCCAGAGGAGGTCGAGGCGGACTGATTGTTGGCTTGTGGAAAAGAGATTGTCGGGGCGATGTTCAAGAACGATTTGAAACCTACCTGAATTTTCGGGGTTGTCTCAGCAAAGCGGCAAGTCGCGTCGCATCTCAATCGTCTTACTTTCGAGATGACCTCGGCAGTCTCGCGGAAGTCACCACATCGGGGCATTGACGTTCGGGCTAGGAAATCTTCAATGAGACGTGTCCCGATATTGTACCCCCTGAGAGTATGGCAAAACAAGCATAGAAAGGAGATGGGTTAGGACTGCTCTTCGTTTACACCTTCGGGCAGACTCTGGCAGGCGAGATCGGGGTGGAAACGGAGAGCTCACATTTTGTCCAGTTGCTTATTGACCTCGCCGTAATCCTCATAGTCCTTGATGAGTTGAACGACCAGTGCGCCATATGTCAAGCTAAAAAGCTCGGCGTTCTATGGCAAAATAGAAAGGCGTGTTAGGCGTTCCAATACTGTCACGAAGGCTGAGCTCTTGACGGCCCGAAATCGGAGAATACTCACGACTTTCTCCGTTCGATTCTTCCATTGATCTTCCTGCAAGACCGAAGTCTAGGTGAGCAGATGATCCTTTGCGACCCCGGAACATCGCTGCACGAAACTAACCCCGAGTGCTTTATAGTGTTTCGCATTGGCAGCTGCTACCGACATCTTGGAGAGTTTGCGACGATAGGTTTATGGCTGGGTTCGGATTGTATGTGGGTTACAAAAGGCGGAATCGAGATGGCGAGACCTTGTGAGCAGGACGACTAGCCATGGCCATCATGTATGTTTATCCTGCAACCTCTTAACCATGTTCGTCCTTCTCTTCCGGGATCAACGAACCCCGGCCCCGGTCAGCGTCGAAGGTGCAAGGGTGTGTGTGTGGTCTAGTGATCTCCACCATCGTGAAAACGCATAAAGAATCCCTAGTAGATCACTGAGGGGGATATGGATTTATGCGTTATCAAAGTGTTTGAAGTGGAGGTAGGTCAATCAAAAGTTCGAACGGACAGAGCCGAACATGTGTGGGATAATCCTAGGGACATCAGATATCTTTATGAATTTATGGAAAGCATAGCATCTCGTTATTTATTCAAAGGCTTTCTCTTCCTCAGGTTCACGACGACGCTGATCTCGCTGTAGCACTAGTAGCAACAGCCGATTCCCTCTCATCAAGCCTAGCACTATTTCGACAACGAAAGGAACAACTTCTAGTCCACAATCATGTCGAGACCAGAGGAGATCGCCCCGCCAGAAATCGTAAGCTCACGGTTGCTCCTCAGAAACGCTCGGGATCGTTTGGTTTTCTTTGGGCTGATATCGCTTGACTTGAAATGTATCAACAAAAGTTTTATGGGGATATCGAGGCAAAGAAATATACCGCCAAGTAGGTCGACCGCTCTCGCCTCGCTCAAATGGCAATGCATCATATTGACCAACTGAACCTTGTCCTTAGCACTCGTATCCAAAATATTCAGGCTCAGATGACTGATCGAGCACTTGAACTATTGGCACTGGGGGATGATGAAGCCAAGTTTCTCCTCGACATCGGTTGTGGCTCTGGATTGAGCGGCGAGATCCTCGATGAAGACGGGCATTATTGGGTTGGAGTCGATGTCTCACCCAGCATGCTGGAGGTGGCCGTCGAGAGAGAAGTCGAAGGGGATCTCTTTCTTCAAGACATCGGTCAGGGATTCGGATTTCGACCCGGTACATTCGACGGGGCAATCAGGTGAGTTTGACAAGAGTACGAGTCTCATCATGGTCAGCAAGCTGAGTCGTGCACCTGTTTCAGCATTTCGGTTTTGCAGTGGCTGCTCAATGCGGATTCTGCAGCCCATTCTCCGGCTCAGCGGATCACTCGCTTCTTTACGACACTCCACGGCTGCCTCAGAAATCCGTCTCGTGCGGTCTTCCAATTCTATCCTTCCTCCGACGATCAAGTGCACATGTTGACCACGTGCGCCCAGCGGGCTGGTTTCGGAGGAGGTGTCGTGGTCGATTATCCCAACTCGACCAAGAAGCGAAAGATGTACCTATGTCTGATGGTCGGGCATCAAGAGGTGCCTTCGGGTTTGACTGAAGGAATGGATGTTGAAGATGCTTCAAGTACAAAGGTCAAGAACGAGAAGCGTCGCAAGGCCAGAGCTATGGCGAGCAAGAAAATGAAGGGCAAGAAGGCGCTTGGATCTGTCGACAAAGACTGGATTCTGAAAAAGAAGGAGCTGTATCGACAGAGAAAAGGTGTGGAGCAGGTGCCAAGAGATTCCAAGGCGAGTCTGAGCGCGTCGAGGCTTGAGAGCCGACCTCCAGTTCTGATCGTCCTTGTCCCCCTTCGCAACAGTTTACCGGAAGAAAGAGAAAGACCCGTTTTTAAGTTTTCCAGAGCGTGTCTGCTTTTTGGTCGATTCTCTGTCGATTTGTCCCAGTCTCAATTGTACGATCTTAGCTGTAATACATAGATCCAGAAACGCCAACGACGTGGTAGGGTTACTGGTCGAAATCTTCGGCTTCTACAAAAGCTCCCCCGCTCCACTCGCCCTCCCAATCTATTGTGACGGACTGTCTGCTTGTCGTTTGGTCATTCGGCGGGTCATGCCCCTCTGGCTGTCCTTCAAGCGTCGAGTTGTACGGCTCTCGAGCACCGCGTCCTTCTGCATAATACGGTGCCTCATTCGAAGGTGTTCCAGATGACAGTTCTTCCACCCTTTTTAAGATATGGTAGTCTTCGTTCAACGCAGCCTCGAGCGTTGCAGGATAGTCGGATCCCCTAACCCCGTCAGCAAGGTCAACAGCAATCATCGGTTCGCTTGCCTTGAGAGAGCGAGGCTCCTCTTCTACCGCTCGGTCCCGCTGATCCGTCAAAGGTGGCGAGGGACGGCGGTTGGTATCGAGGCTGTTTTGGGCGTCTCCAGTATTCATAAGTCGAGACGACTCGTGACTACCTTGATCGATCCTAAGATTAAATCCGCTGGGGAGAGGGGTCATGACATCCGCTTCTGGGGTATAAGGTGATTCACGGTTCGCTATCCAGGTTCCCCGAGCGCGCCGCTTGTCCACCACGTCGAGAGAGGTGGCCATGCTATGACCTTCCACTTCTATCTTGCGGGGATCTAGTCCCAGCCGTCCGTACTCTTCCTCGGGAAGTGTTCGTTTCCCAAGGCGACGCAAGGACCGTAGACGCTGCATCAATGCGAGCCTATGCGCCTGTTCTTGACGAAGATACAAGACGGCTACATGGCCAGCGGGGATGATGAGCATGTGTCGGATGTCCACGAACGGTCGGGCTCACTTTGCTGTAGCACTACACTCTCACTACGTGGTCCCTGTCTGCCATCCGTCACTTCACTTCCCGGCTGCCTCACTAGAGGCAATATAGACAGAACGCCAGGTCGTATCGGTTTGCCGTGCTCATCATACTGCTGGCCATGAGGATAGGATTTGGGATGCAGGACGTGCGCAATGTCAGGCGTCTCTGAGTGTTTCCCGGCGCTCTCCCCTCTCGCCTGGCGCCCACGACGTGCAGACGAAAGCTTGGTATCCACCGGAAGCACAGAATCGTGTCCATTTACACCATCGCCTGGCAATCTGCCAGTCCTGGTGGATCTAGCACCTCCGCCTCCCGGTCCGCTACCCCCTCTACCCTTGCCCTCCTTGAGTTCGGCATCACGAAGAGCCGGAATGACCCGATACAAGGCTTCATAGCCGGACTTGATTGCAGCTCGACGTTTCTGTTCGGCCGTGATGTGCGACTGTTTTCGAATTGCTGTATCGGCGGGAGACTGACGTTTCGAAGCGCTATCCGGCGGAGCGAAATCGGGTTGGGTATCGGCCGAGACCTCCCTCGGCCAGGCATTATGCACTGAGGCAGAACTTCGCTCCGGGGCTGACCTTTCAAGTTCATGCTCGTTTGCAGATGTACCTTTTGTTTTGGTCTTCTTGATGGAACCCGAAGCGGTCTTTCTCCTCTTGGTGGGCCTTTGCAACTCCTCTTCCAGCAGAGTCGAAGCTGTATTTAACCCTTCCGTTGTCTGGCTTCCTGACCTGAAATCAAATTGGTCGAAGCCAGAATCCCCGTCCCCTGTTCCTCCGTTGTGCTCTGGGTGTGAATTGTGACGATCCGCCTCCTCCCTCTCCTTTTCGGCCAATTCTATTGCTTGGGCAGCAAAGGCCGCATGGATCATTGCGGATCCATCGAAGAATGTGACATGATTGTGATCGTGATCATCAGTATCCATCTGTGGATAGCTATCATGCGACTCGATATCGATCACGTGTGGCGGCGTATCGTTCGTTGCAGTCGGATCTAGATGCAACTGCGGGTCGAGCCCATGAGCAGCATCGTTGTGGTTGTGGATCTGCTCCTGCACTGCCTCAGCTTGATCGCCTCCGTCCCCCATCGCGATATCTAGTTTGGATAGACGTGTATTCAGAAGTATCCGGGGATCGCAGTGTTCATATATAACTAAACCTTGGGGAATGACCGCAAGATGGAATTGAGTAGTGTGAAGATGCAGGTAGCTTAAGTAGTCACTTGCGCTGATCGGGTACAGGTAAGGTGAATGTGTGACGTCCAAATCACGTGATCTCGATTTCGTTTCAATCCGCGAGAGCCGGACAATCATCATCCATGACTCTGACAAAGTCCCCGATGTGTTTCTCCTTTGATGGCGAGCGGTTTCAGAGGGCAGTTCCGCGCGTTTCATGTCATAGCGAGTCGAGACAGGCCGCCTCATATTTAAGTATGACTGGAAAGATCGTTTACTCGAAGCAAGCTGGATCTGATCATTCCCTCGCTCCCGCTTTTTATCGCACAATTGACCTGGCCACCTGTTTATCCTCTGATCTGTCCCCCATGAACTACCCTTATCCGAACAACGGCTACGCCGCCTTACCACGCGGATACCCCTATGCCTACTATGCATACCCCTATCCTGATGCCCAGACGGGTCAGGCTTACTCGTCTCATGCTTCTGCATCTAGTACAACAAATTACCTCGCTTCCAAATGGCACGCTGGGTTCTCTCCCGGTCTCGTCGTGTTGGTTATGGCTACTGGTGTCATCGGATGGTGGCAATTTGGCAGGGCATTCCTCGATGGAGACAGCTCAAAATAGTAGGTGGGACCGTGTTGAATCATCAATGACTCCCTTGTTGATGGGTTGTTCCAGCGAGTATGTCACCGCCGGAGTCCAGGCGGGTGGCATAGTGATACTTTTAAGTATCGCTGTCAACCTGATCGGTTCTAGCTCAGTAATAAGCCAATTGGAACTTAATTATCAGCACATGCTCATAGCTCTACTCGTGTAAGCAATCTCTTTCCCCGTCATACAGAGGAAGACGCTCACATAGGAGATCATAAATTGGTGCCATATAGCTGTTGCTTGCTCTGGAATTACGTGGCCGCAACATCGATGTCAAACTCGCGGCAGTCACAGGATGATGATGAGACTATGGGCAGATCATCAGGGACCAAATCTTCCAGTAGTAAATCATCCTCCTCACGAGCCACCGGATCTTCGTCCTCCAGATCGAGCGCATCAGCGATAAAAGAATCGTCCCGGACATCCTCCTCATCTAGTTCATATCGAGTAGCCGACGCTTCTAGTACGGCGTCTAAGCGACTTTCCTCAAGTTCGACGGTAGAATCATCCAAAAGCTCAAGTTCTTCTGGAGCGGACGCTGCAAAGCCCTCAGGCTCCAGCAGGTCAAGCAGAAGGAAAGACGCCGTGAGCGAGAACAAGGATGAGGAGCTTGACCCTTGGGAGAAGTCGCACCCGTCTGCACACCTGTCATCATCTCAGAAAGAAAGGGCGAGACTCTGGCCATTCCCCATCGGATTTGATAGAACTCGCCCCGCTGGTGAACACAAACTCTGGTGGGAAAGCGGTATACCTCACATCGTTGGTAGTATCGAAGATACCGCTAAACAAGGCGGATCTAGCACTGCGTCAAGTCCGTCTGGTTCTGCCACAGTGCCCACCGACGCTAGCAGAACTGATTCGGAAAGACGAAAAGGAAGCAGTACATCCGGTAGTAAGGAAAGGCTTACCGAGCCATCTGAATCCCTCACGATGCCGACGAGGCCCACATCACAATCCAACTCTGACCCAGGGCCAGATTCCGCCGGCATCGATGTTGAAAGGCGTGAAAAGATGAAAGCGGCTTATATGAAGATGAAGAAACACCCAAACGCCGATCCCGAACTTCTCCGCAAGCTCAAAAAATCAATAATGGAGAACTCTGCAACAAGGACGGATCAGGCGAAAGATGGAGCATCGACCTCGGTTCATGATGTGAGATCAAATCAGGAAGAAATTGACGTTCTGACTGCACAGTACATGAAACTCAAGGGGAACCCAGCTTCTGATCCTGACGAGATGAAACGACTCAAGCGCGAGATCGGACGTTTGAGAGAGGTACAACGCAGCGATGATCCGATCGGAAAGGGGCCCCCTCCTGCTGGCAGCACTCCTCCCCCCGCTTTCGGTCAAGACCCCGCATTGGCCGACCAGCTCGGGCCTACGCCTAAGCCCAGCAGGGGCAAAGATACCGGTCCGGGGTCCGATGAGGAGCGGCAAAAGCTGAAGGCCCGCTATATGGCCATGAAGCGTGATCCCAATGCGGATCCCGACGAACTGAAGCGATTGAAAGCAGCGATCATCGATTCAAGCAAGGCAAACGAAGTCAAATCTGTTGCATTCGCACCCAACCAGGTATGAGCGAGCATATAGTAGCTATTTAGGCCGAGATCTTCGCTCAACATATCCCCCTCACTCCTTGTGGTTATGTACTCACAAATTCAGAGCTGCTCAGAGGATCCGCGCAGATCTCAGGCAAGTGAGATACATAGAGACTCAACCTCTCGTCCCGCTCCGTCCGCTCCCAATGATCAGAAAACCCAGGTCGCGTGAGTCGGATGATTACGCACAGCTGAAATAATAGATCAAACTGCTGAATCATTTGACAACAGTTCCGAAGCAGTAGTGCGGAAAAAGTTACGTCAATTGCAAATGGCCATTTGCGTTGCTGCTGTGGCGATATGTCAGTTCCTGCCGGACAACACGCGTCCTCGCCACCGCCAGGCTAACCTCTCGAGTACCTGATGTTTTGCCTCGCAGTGAACTTACCTATAGGCATACTGTGCGGTATCGGACTCACGATTTACTTACTAGAGGATATGATAGCCCCTGCCACCGAGGCTACCACCGCTACTGACAATTCGCCCTCGCCCTCGAATGATAACGAAGCTTCCGGAGAAAAGCCCACTTCGTCCTCGAGATCCAGCGGTGGCAACAAAGGGGCTTCCACGTCTTCGTCATCGGCAAGTTCGTCAACGTCGTCGAAGCGAGCGCTTTCGGAATCGGAAAAGGCAGCGTTACCGACATCAACCGGGAGAAACAAAGAAAAGGGGAAAAGTGAACGGCTACCTGTAAGTCTTTCCGCATGAATTGAGCTGTCTGAGTCGTATTTTCTAGACTAAGAAAGGGAAACACCTCGTCCAAATATGAAGCCCGTCTCGATGGTGTACATGTCCACTCCCAACCCTAAGACGCCCCACGTATGGAATGGCCCGGACTTCCCCCTAGCTGTACAGGGCACATCATCAGCACTTGTCAGCTCGGTCTTTACCCCTTAGACTCGCAGTCCGATGACAATGTGTCATTGTAGTCGATATCGAGCCTCATAGCTCTTAGTACGGTTAATTTGTCTTCTTGTCGCTGCCGTTCAGGCTGACCGCTCGCCAGCAGGACACCTCGTCGTGAGCTCTGTAGAACCGGTGTCAGCCGCTGCAGCCGCACGTCCGCAAACATACTTTGGTCACGTACAGACAGATCAGCGTTGTGATTCCGCAAATCATGATCATCGCCATATCCACCACGATTCCCCTTCCCAAAAAGGAGGTTAAGTACCGGACGCAAACGCCGCTCGCTGTGATAGCGAAGATGGAGAGCGTCCCAGGTCTCCATCGCACCTTGTTCCTCGATCCTAGCGCTACCTTTGTTAGTTCGGCAGCGTGTTGACCAGCGAAAACAATGCGGCATATCATTTGCAAGGTGTTCCCATATACGAGAGATATTTCGGGATTGAGCCATGTGGCCGAAAGATTCGACCTTTGTAAAGCGCGGATCCCGCGTATCTGACGAGTGACAGCCAATGTACTAGCAAAAACGAGAGAGCAACCTGCCATTACTCCGCTTTGACGAGCTACTTTGTGCGAGTTGGTGGTGGCAGAGAAGAAAGCTTCGAGTATCCCATTGACCGACATGATCGGTAGATATAACGTCATATAGGCAATGAGGGTGGATGGGGCTGACGTCCGTAGATACCGCGGCGGCAAAAGGTATGGCATCAAAATCGAGCCCACAGGCGGAACGAATGCAGCAGTGATGAGCGGGAACGCGAATGCGATATGAAGGAAGTTGGCCAAAACTTGATATGGCTGCGTCTTGTAAGGGCCGACTACTGCTTCCTCAGTCCTGATCGTCCGGGAAAAGTAAAGCCGAGCTGATTCTTCGAGCGGTTGAAACAGTATTCGAACCACAAGAGACGCTGCCGAGTTCGAATGCATAAAAATATCAAATACGGATTCGACGCCCCAGTCTAGCCGACTTGCCATAATTTGTTGCCAGTGCGTATCCCGCTTGATCTGCGAGCGGACTGGTCCAGCCTACGACAGCTCGATCTGCTTCTGTCAAGCAGTGCTTGAACAAGGACTGTCCAGTCAGGGCGCCGAGCAAACGTAACTGTGTCCTCTCGAACAATGCCGTTTGACCCTTCTGCCTGTGAATGTCCTCGATTCGTTTAGATTGCTACGTCTATCAACCACGACACGTGTGAAAGGCTGCTCACGCTGAAATGCGGGACAGGCTGTCCCGAAGAATAGCTGATGCTTGAGTCGCCACTTCGGCGACCGCGCCATACCCTACCGCATGCGTCCAGGCTGCAACGAGCACAGCTGAATAGGCGAGCTGGCCGGCCGCGAAGCCCAGCAATGCATGACCGTCGCTACTACCACTTTGCTTCGCAATGGATATATACGCAAAGGTGATGATTGCTCGAGCAACTACCCCGGATCCTTCGATGCGGGCTCGGGTAGAGGAGGCGTCCAGACCTGATGTGCTGTAAAGTCCAACCTGACTGCCCAGCATGAACGGCTCTACAGCCAGCTCAAGTATGGTTGCCAGAAGATAACCGCATAGCGACACCGCGTAGAAGGATTGGGATGTCGTCTCTCTGGGTAACAATGACACGTACGCTGGTACTATCGTAGAAGCTACTAGCAGACCCAAGATGGGTGGTAGGAGTGTCAAATTCAAGATACGCCTGCGAGTGCTAGAGGCGCTCGGGTCCGGTTTAAGAGTCCCCCTGTCCTGACCAGCGTAATCCGGGACGTGTGTTCTCAAGACTACACCTCGAACCGCCTCTCTTCCCAAGAACAGTACGGTATCTCGAATTAGGTCAAACTGGATAGCCGCTGTCCCGTATGCCATTGGCGAAGCTATCCGAATCAGAGACTGATTGAGGCCGAAACTGGTCAGACGAGAGATCAGTTGTAGACCTATCAGAGAGCGTAGTGTTCCTGCATAGTGCTCTAGAGAGCTCATAGCTTCTTGTTGCCTGTTGACGCTATAGATCGCCTGACGAGCAAGGCTAGGCAGTGCTTGACTTGGGGCACGGTGGAGAGACGAGATAGAAGGCGACGAAAGGGACGGCTCGAGACGCATGCTTCTGGATATAGCTGGATATCTGGATGCCGCGTGACGCGTCACGCAATCTCGCGTCAGTAGTGAGGATGAAGCGGAGACGTTGCCGCAGTTGGAAGAGGAGCGACAAGTAAGAATTTCCGTCGTACTCTGCGTTGATGGCCTGATGGATCATGGATGCTCGACTATCTCTTGTCTGTAAGGGGTCCCCTCTTTTGTTCAACTTTGCTGTTTGGCTTGTCATCTCAGTCAGACTGTCCACGCTGGCTCTACCGGAGATTCACCCTTGGATCCGTGTATCGCCGAGAAGATGTGGAGATCGTGATATTTGAACAACTATTGACTCAAGCACATGCTCGTTGCGCTCCTACCTTATGATTCCATGTAGCCGTTCCACGCCCTGACGATCTTGTTACATGGGATCAAGCTGTTGTTTGTAGGTGGTGTTGTAGAACTGTAATGGTAACATGTCCATTCTCCAAAAGATACCAAATGCAGTCTCTTGTCAGGAAATTCCTTTTGAGACCGCTGCAGAAAGCTGTCAAGATCAAGATCACTTTAGGAGCTCTTGTCATCTGATTTTGTATGATAGATATAGTGTAGCCTACTACAGTAGTATATATACATGGGATACTCCCCTCTACTATTCCACTACAGTAGTATATATACATGGGATACTCCCCTCTACTATTCTATGTGATTTATCGTGTGAAGCGTCTTGTAGGACTTACCAATGCACCTGTGAACAAATGCCTCTGTTGTGTTCCCTGTACAACAATGGTCTGTGATGGCAATTGCGATCCGTGATGTGCTCATCAAATGGTAACAGTATGTGCTGAGAGAGATGCTTTTGCAAAGATCTGTCGTTGTTTATTTGAGAAAGGAGAAGCCTGGCTCAAAGCTTATGTACAGGATCTGGATGATTGCCTTCGTAGTTGGCATCTGGTCATTTTTCTGAACAGGTTATACGTAGTGGAGACCCTCCAAGATGCATCATTTGATACGCTGACACACGCTGACATATGTTTCTAAGGATTGGTTTGAGCTAAAGCCCGTCTGTATATGTGAATGAGTGCATTTGTTTACAGTTATGAATAGATGGATAGGATATGAAGTACTAGTACATTACGTGTACTAGACCACGCTCTCCCCTTAAGAACAGTTGGGTTTCTCACAATTTGTTTGTTTGGTACTTGCAGACAACTTGATACCTCCCTCGTAATAACCTTTTATCTCATAAATTCCTTGGGGAGCCCACAGCAGATGATCCTTACAGTAAGGTCAGTACTAGCAATAGAAAGTCGTGGTTGTCCCGATGTACTGAGTGACCCGTCCGGGCGGATCTAGCTATTAATCCACAACAGGTTGTGAACCCAGTATCTATGGAACGATGTCGATATATATACCTCCATAAACGATTGATCTACCACGAATGCATCCGGAGACATAGAGCTGGATTTAAAGAGCCTAATACAGATGAGCAACTAAACTGTGTGAAATGAGTCTGACAGGTACTGCAGTCAAAAAGAACATGAAGAAAAGTTCTTTGCAAACTTAGCTTGAATTAGGAACATGGGTCACCAATCCAAGAGAATGAAGGAATGAACAAAGAAGAGAAAGCAACAACGCACCTTGACCAAAGGGCAGTAAACAAAACATTTGAAAGAGATTGAGGAGGAATCGTTTGCACAGCTCAGTTTGAATACCACAGAATCTTATAGACGGTGACATATGCAATAGCATTGGACAAAACCGTATCTGCTCAGCAAATGCTTCTGTCCTGTCCAATAACATTAACTTACTGTAGGTCTGTTCAACCGAAATGTACCTAGTAAGACTTGACAGGATCTACCAGACAATATCTTGCATCATGGCAGTGTCAAGTTCCAATATTATATTGATTCAGGCCTAGTTGTATTGGAAGAAAAGCATGATACACTGTCAATGTTGTGAAGTAACGACTAGATCCACAAAGATTGGTTACTTGCTGGGTCTAGGCTCTATGGTTGGTGCTGATGATGCCTTGTTGTGAAAGGATGATCAATGTTGCTTGCATAAAAGTAAAGTAGTACATGAGAGGGGGGAAGGAAATAAGGCCCAGATGGTCTCCTATATATACTATTTTAATGAGCATGTCCTCCTAATGTCCCCCCAGTGTACTTGCGACTAGGCTTGTTGCGAATTTGCGACTCAGACGCATAAGTGCGACTCCAGTTGCATAAGCGCCACTCCAGTCACAACATGTGATCCTAGTCACATGTTGACCCTTTGTGCTTGAGATTGCATCCTGAGCATCACCTATGATGTCACAGCATGCCAATCTTCAACAGTGAACAGGTTACAACATTAGACTTGCTGAGTAGATGATGTTTTAT
Source organism: Spergularia bocconei (assembly GCA_963457585.1). Taxonomy (NCBI): domain Eukaryota; kingdom Viridiplantae; phylum Streptophyta; class Magnoliopsida; order Caryophyllales; family Caryophyllaceae; genus Spergularia; species Spergularia bocconei. Next base: position 18,464 of record CAUOPT010000018.1, read on the forward strand.
CAGTCTTAGACTATCAAACATTCTTATTGCAAAACTATTTCCCATTCTGTACATCATGATTTGTATCATTGAGCAGATCCAGCACCCAAGCCAAAGCCAGGAGAGAGTCCTGGTGTAATTACCTACAACTAGTTAATGTAGACCACGCTATCATAGCAACGCGACTTAGCCATCTGTATACTGTCACATCAGCCGACTGGAGGACTTAGCTTTTTCAGAGAGATTCAGAAAAATCTTAGCAAGTGGTACTGGTTTTTGAGAATGATTGAAAGGTACATTGTGCAGATTGAGCTTCATGGGGCGCGTGTCAGTCAAGCTACTGGGTCAAGGAATCACCAGTGAGAAGGGGTAGAATGAGGCTACCGTTGAAGTCCAACGTGGCAGCTGTCTATATTGTGCTGGCCGATATGATTAAGGTAACATCCATGGGCCAGAACATCAAGCTTTGAGGTGGGGACATGTGTCAAGTTTGAATGAACCAAAGATTGGCGCCGCAGATGCCGATAGTCAGGTGCGGATCTGTGCCAAGTTGACTGTTTAAAAGCAATCGAAGTGCCATGCAAGAAGGAACATCACAGACAGCGGGATTAGCAAGACAACGTTGTATCAGACAAGAAGGGAAGAAGAGCAGAGCAAGAGAAAGTCTAGCTCACTCTTCAAGACAAAGATACTTCATATGACAACGAGGTAGACTAGGACACAGAGTTCTGGACAACTAGAACTCAGAAATAAAGATACCTCCGGACCTCTACTCTCACAATAAAACAGTGAGGTGATCTCGTCCAGCTCGACTGGTTGTTTCGCTTGTCCGATCCGTTGACCTTTGGAAGTCAACGTCATATGCGAGGCAATAAAACTCACCTTTGATGTCATCTCAGTTCCACCTCAGGGTGCCACTTGTTACGGGAGGCGACGCGGATCCGGCTCCTACGCTGCCGGCTTTGGCACGCGCGTTCTCGCCACCCTCTCTTCGATGAAGACAACGCATACTCGCTCTTGTCAACCCTCTCTGCTATCGACACAACGCATATTGGATATCATCACCATGAAAGAACAATAGCGACATCGACGGATATTCGACAAAGACCTCATAGCTTGACAACCGACTACATCAAACAAAGACATCCGGCTCAGCAAACAATGATTCCTCTTTGTTAGGTGCGTGACTCTCGACCCTCAATTCGTTTCTCTTTGTTCCGAATTCGCTTCACCGTTCTTAGATCGCCTATTGTTCTCAACTCGCAAGGATTACTCTCGTTTTCATATTTATACTTGGTTGAACTTGACCGAATCTGGCAGACGATGTTCTTGTACTAGGAAGGTCAAGTCCCAATATCGCATTCTATTCACGCCTACTGACTTGCAACAACACCGCATCTTCAAGACGTATTGTGAAGAGGTTACAATACAGGACACTCACTAAGCAGTAGACGTCTCACCGCTCGTACTGACTCACGCACTTCACCCTAGTTACCTATAGCGATACTGCTTCCTTATCTGCACATCAACCCGGATCCGTACCACCCCAACCGAATTCGCTTCCAGTAACCAAACTCGGCTTCGCTCCTGTTGAAGACTACCTACGATCTGTACCGATACCGCTTAGATATTCATCAGACACGACTTAGCGAAGATCCGCCGTAACACTATCAAGCTTTTTCATTCAAATGATTCTGAACCTCTCAAGCCAGATGACCCTCTAATCCCTCAGGCCAGACGTCAATGGCCACATTGTCAAAGACAGAAGGGGCAGTATTGTAACAATACCAGATCTCAGGGAGAGAAAAGGTGCTCTTACAGCTAAAGATGTTCGTCTTGCAGTTGTCTCAACACCAAGTCTAAGGTTCTTGATGTCTTCGTTGAATAGGCAACAAGGGTAGCTAAGCCTTGTTGAGGAAAGTCAAAGGTGGAAGGTGAAGAAGGGAATGAAGGTAAGAGTATTGAATCTGGTGTCAAGGGGTCTGAGTTCCTGTTAGACTGCCAGCAGTACAGAACTTCTCCGGGACTTGTAAGGTAGCACAAGGACTAATGTATGTGATAACGGATGATCTAAACTGGTACAAGGTAACGGGGTGATAGATAGTAGGCCTCCGTACGGATGTCCTTTGTACTGCTCCGCCGGAGGTGTCGCGCGGGGATGCCACGCCGGAGGTGCCGTGGGGGTGAAAAGCGGAGGTGACATATGTCGTACCGCGGGTGGCTCTAACAGTTCCCATAAAAGAGGAGAAAAGGGATGCCTTTCCTCCTTCTGGGGACTCGTATGTATATACCAAAGGGCTAGTGGTGTGTGTACAAGAGTTGTGACTAGAGTAGTCACAAATATGTGACTGAGTTGCAAATGAGTGATCACAGTCGCATCTTTACAAATATTCACACAAAGCAGGACACAAAGTCTAATTACAGGCTGGACCCACGTCCACTATCAATGGGATTGAAGATTCATTGAACACGAAATATAAAACGTCAGATATTGGAATAGCTAATTGTCTGTTGTTAACAGCAAATTTCTATGGTGTTTTTCAGTCATAGAAGTGCAAGTATAGGCTCTGCTTTTACTAGCGAATCAATAGCAATGACCGCGCCATAACAAATATAGTACTATAGGAACAGAACCGTTTGACTGATGTGATAGACGCAAGTGAATCGATTCAAGCTCACATGAGACTATATTGTTGTGATATTGGCTGCTGCCAATGGTGTGTAGCCACTCCTTGGTAGTGGTTGTAGTCACTATGTCTATTGTCTCTCGTAGATGATAAATGTTGCCTTGTTGTGAAAGGATGATCAATGTTGCTTGCATAAAAGTAAAGTAGTACATGAGAGAGGGAAAGGAAATAAGACCCAGATGGTCTCCTATATATACTAATCTGATGAGCATGTCCTGCTAGTGTCCTTCCAGTGTTCTTGCAACTAGGCTTGCTGCGAATTTGCGACTCAGACGCATAAGCGTGACTCCAGTCACAAATGTGTGACTCTGGTCACAACATGAGATTCTAGTCACATGTTGACCCTTTGTGCTTGAGATTGCTTCCTGCATCCATGAGCCAATCATGGCATGCCTATTTGCAACATATATCCGTAAATCCAATCTGACCAGATACGAATCCAAGGGCACCATTACCTTTGGCCAAGAAGGGGCTATGTGTTAGGGTTAGGCCTTGCCTAACTCCTTTTTACTCCACATGGGACTTACACCGTAGGTCTCCTGCCTGAAACAGTAAAACAGATGCAGCACTAGTTCTACTACAACGGTCTACACTATGGGATATGCGTCTCTAGTGTTCTAAGGGCCTGGTACAAGGATCTCTCTAAAGAGTCACCTCTCAGAGTCCATCACGTGACACCACCAGGGAGTATTCCCAGGTGACTTCCATTACGATATGTTGTGGTAAGTATCCGCAGATACGACCTATTGCCCTGGACGGTAACACTATGTATATGTCCCTCATGGACGTCAAACAGACAAAAAAGAGTAGCAACCTGTATATTAGCCTTATGCCAGATGAGGGGAAGAAACAAGAAGCAGGAGAGACCCAAGGGGGCAATTCAACTTGGAAACAAATCAACCTGTTGGGTCCAACGTGTTGGATAGCCAGATAGGCCTGTTTATACAACTGATAAGCGGTCAAACAAGAGACTGAAGATAATGTACAGGAGTGTGATCTAAAGGTATTATAACTGGCTAAAACCTTTCAGAGGGGAGCCATAGGCAAAGCGTATTGGTGGATATCTCCTCTTGTCCCTAATGAGTACGTGATCGAATTTAGTGGATGGAGGGAGTGACTTGGATTTTGAACTAATAATGCATACTGATCCACAGCTTTGCACCTATCCTGAGTGGTACTTTTCCAATAAATACAACTTTCCACCTTGACAGTGAGTAAGCTTGAATAAACATGCTTTGAATTGTCCGTTACCCTACGGCAGTCCGCGGCATTATTCGTTCTAGGGCTTTTGTACCAAGGCCCCTAGGCCTTGCCCTTGAGAATGGGACGAGCTTATCCCCCACAAGAAGAAGAAGGGCCCTGTAACTGAGCATAGTCAAGGTTACACCTCCTTTGAATGTGTTGCTTGAAATACCGGTCACAATATGACCGAGTAAGAGAGGAAGACAATTTAGCAGGCTGTTGGAGAGATTAAAAGCCTGAGTCTAAGCAAATCCTTGTGTGTGTCTTTTGTCGATTCACTAAGCTGTTCTTGCGCACTGAATGGTCTCACCTTCAAAGCGCCGTTGATTTTGGTCTATCTTGCCGAATGTCTGCCGAATTGCGCAATCTTAGGGTTTGCTAACCCGAGGTACTAAGATGCAAGACTTGTAAGGGTTGCATAATTTGCAAACCCGTGTCGAGGACGCGCTTGCATGGCAGATTTGTGAAGCCAATTGCTAGCCAGCCAAGTCTTTGGCAACAGCACATCCGGGCATGTTTTTCGTCCTCGAAAGATGCGAGGGGATAGTACTTGGCTTCATGACTCGTCGCTACAGCATAAATTTTACAGGTTACAAGATACAGGGCAACCATATCCGCAAAAGCATGCGAGTTGTCAAGACCCCTTTTGAGACCGTTGTCACAGGGCGAGTTTGGACGTGCCGATTGCGGTAACAACTATCTCGAATGTCTTTTGCCAAAGCCTCCTGGCATGAAGCAAATTTGGCCTGCTGACCCCAACTCTCGACATAGGTTTCTGCTTCCTGCTTTGCATATGGTAAGTAAATGGATTAGGCATTTAACAAAGCGCAGAACCGTTGACAGTTTCACGAATCATCACAACCTTTGACAACTGCAACTGTAGTCATCACATTCGACATATCTGCCCATTTTTCTGAACAGAGAGATCTGGAGATATTACAGTACTACCATCAAAATCATTGGACATTGCATGGCTTTGCGTTCACTCCTTGGCACCTGCAATAGCAGCTTTTCATGCGCCCAAATTCAATACACTCCACGCTAAAACCGGACAACAGGACCTGTGTGCTGTAATCAGACTAGTCTATGGAAAGACAACCTGTGGGGTTGCTCGTAACACCCACACCCACACACAATCTCACTGTGATGCAGAATCAGGGGTTCCCAAAATCTTGAACACCATTGCTGGGGGGGCCACCTGAAAGAGCAAGTAGATCGTCTCCTCCTGCTCAACATTGACGGTGTTGAGCTGATCTGGAGGGACGCAGGTCCAAAAGAGAATCAACTCCCTTCTAAAGCCCAATAAGCAGAGTGATACCTTAGATCGCAAGTGCAATTTCTCTCAGAACCATGGCAGGCGGTGTACTGGCCTCTCCGACAGCAAATGCAACTACTGGTAGGACTAGCATAAGTTTGCAAATCCAAGCAAGATGCTTCTCAATGTATTCACTTGTGGGGGCCTTCCCAAATATGGTAGTTTACCTGTCTTGCGGAGTATATGGCATTGGCACAAGCAGTTGAGGAAGCGGTGTAGCTCAACAGAGTCCTGCGGGAGTAGCACTTCCTCAGAAAATATAGCCAGGCCACTAATAGTGCAATACTCAACCGGCTTTGGCAATAGCGGTCATTGATCTCATTACCAGAGGTCAAAGCATATTGATATAGGATAGCAATCCATCCTTGGGATGGTAAATATTAGGGCTAGATCTTGGCTAAGGACTTGTACCTTTCGAATTCCAACCTAGATCTGTACGATTAATATTTACTAGCCTGCTGTAATGGTCTGTATATATGAGATACTTCTGTGTAGAGTTCTATGTGTCTACTTCAAGGGGTCTTTGTAGGAATTTTCCCCTGGCGCCCGGACCTACGTCCTGCTTCATAGCCTCAGACGTAGATACAGATAGTGGCACATTTTGAATGTCACCAGTGAGTAGTGTTCACATCACCTTTCACTATTGCCAAAATCAAGATCAGGCAGCTGACATGCTTGCACATAAGCCCAACGGACGATCAACACAAGGTTAGCATTGCCTGCCATTGTCCACTCTGCGCATTGATGTCCTCTGCCTGAATGACCAAGGAACGTAACTTGTGAGGGTAGGCAAAGGTGATATCATGTCATCAAGGTGTCTGCCAATTTGCTGTTCTTGCTCTTTGTTACCGCTCAGGTCATAGGCGGCGGGTCACCCCTGGGAACACGTCACATGAGGTGCTGGATGTGGTGTCTGAGGGAATGCCCCCAGTGAAAGTCTGTCTGTGGTTGTTCCATTGTACTGCAATGTTACGGATGCCTTACAATGACTCCCACCTTTGCTCCTCTCCCGCTTACTTCTCTGGTGGAACCTTCTGATAGAACGTTCCCCTCAACACTCCTGGTCGGTAGAATTGTCAATTCACAGTATCACGCTTTAGCCAAAGGAGGGACTGGGTGGACAATATCAGAGGCAAAGAGAAACAAGTTGACTTGGCAAACAGATTGGATTTGTGGAGTCTGCCCTGTAGGCTAGTTGGATGCCACTGTTGACATACAGCAAGAAGGTGTGTAGAGTGACAAGATGTTAAGGAAAGAACTGAAGATAGAGTACAAGAATAAGTAAAATATGATGGCAGTTTCTAAGAGGGAGAATTCTGTGAAAAAGTACAAAAACCAGTGTGATCTGAGATGCATATATACATCTAGGGATTTGAGAGCGAGGTCGGAGGCTTATTGGCAAGCTTTGTCTCTTACATTTCAAAGAGGTATATGATCAGAAGTGGGATGATGTGATTGACTCAGTTTGGCAAGCAAGAGAAGCAAACACAACTCTTAAGAGGGAACAAACCTGTCAGCACCATGAATCAAATAGCTGTGAGATCTGGAGCAAGCAGGAGCAAGCAATCCAGCAAATGGCATAGAAAGCGGAGCAAACATGGTCTGGGAGGTGACCAGGCCTGCACATAATATCATAATGAATCACCACAATCCGCCCATTCAGGAACCTGACACTGTGTTTGGCTTATCTACCTGATCTGACTGAAGCTGGGGCTCTTCCTGCAATGAAACATGATAGTATACACAATCGGCGAGTACAGTACACAGATCCAATTCCCACCAATAGCCTGCCTCAAGTCCTAGAATTCAGGGGCAAAATCCTTAGGTGCGACCATCTTGTACTATTCAACCCAAAATCATGCTGCAAAGCACACAGGCATATAGAGAGGCGCAATTCTGCGAAGAATTAAATGTCTTGTACTTCTAAAGGATCCATGCTTCATCCTCAAATCCAGCATAACAGAGGCCTTGTCACAAGAGACAGCTTAAAGGGGACATGAAGACACCAGCAACTCGATATTATGGCTCACAATTCCCACACTTCCTCGCACATCACTGCACGGTGGTGGTTACACGTCATAGGTTTGCACGCGCACGCACACTAAGTTTTGATGGGACTCTGCAATGATAAAAATATCATCGAATGTCCGCAACACCTCTCAAGTCCTTTGTACCACAATCTGCAACTGCAAAGCCCGCTTGCAAACCGTCCGTAACACAAAGATCCGCCAGTGTTTAGCCAAGCTGCGCAAGCTGACGGACGATCTCGCTAATCCCTGAAAGAAGAAGCCTCGTCTTTGCCGTGAGCTTAAAACTGAACCCCCCTCCTAGTCACTCCAGCTTTGAGTGGGTTCCGTCTCGCAGCACCAGCCTATGCATTCTCATGCGTCAGTCACCAAGTTGACATCAGTCAATCAAGCTGATATATGTTTAGGGGGGGAACACAGGTTACACTCTGCTCTCTCATGAAAGACTCGAGGCGAGTAACCCCCTGACAGACACTAGCGAGGACAATGGGCACTCGATGTGCTTCTTGAAACGCCGGATGTTCGCTGCCCAATATATTGTAGAGGCCAGTCTCTTCATGAGGCTCTCGCTCAGCGCCATAGTACATGCTCATAGTATTTCGCGTTTCGCTATTAGCGTTTCCCATCTTTCGCCAATATGAACTTTAGGTATCGACACTTCCACCTAGGTAGCCAGATCAGATGAGCAAAGAAGATGCCATTGCACATACGAGACCGCTCTCTGCACTTACCTTCTTCTTGAATGTTGTGGTAGAAACCTCTGCAGGTTTAAAGGCACCGTACAGGGGGGACAAATTGACATCCGTATCACCATTGATACACAGGTGGATCTAGCACAACACGGTAGAAAGCTGTCAGTCCGAGACTTACGCAGACTTCGATGAACCGTGATTGTACATACCCCGTCATCGCTGCAGCTCAATTGTATGGTCGAAGCTTTCTTCTTATGGATCACGACCACAACCTCACTGTCGGTTTGCGTGAAGTCATAGCTGTTTGAAGGAGAATTAGCGGCAGCAAAGGCTGTAAAGCAATGGCACACGAAAAGCTCACACTGTTGAGTCAGCAGCACCTTCAGCAACATCGTTCCCGGCATAAACTGCTGGCTGCTCGCTTTCAAGTTTTGACACGTGCCCGTTGGCTGCGTTCAAGCCATCTTCTGGATGTGCCTCTCGCAAACCGTCATCATTGGGGCCGGAATCGATGGATGTAGTAGAAGCTGTGTTGTTGTCGGCTTCCATGCGCTGCACTCTGTCAACACTAGTCCACTCGGACTGGCTATCTACGTGCTCTGCCGGGGCCTTCTCGTCCGCAGGTTTCACGTCCTGGAGCTGGACCGCCATGGAACTTTCATCCGTATGTTGACCTTGTTCGTTGTCGGCAGAATCGCTCACGGCATCCATTAATGACTCGCGATGATCGCGAAGCCACTGCTCGAGTTGGAATTTTGCTTCATCCAGATCTGTGATACCGACTTTGACGTTCTCCGTGGATGGGTACACCACTTCTTGCATGGCGGAAAGCAAATAGGGAAACACAATGCCTAACATGGCATCGGCCGCGGCTACCAATATTCGTCGAGTCTCCGTAGTACGAGCACGATCTTGCTCGAGTAATTGCCCTTGATTGGAAATGCTAGTGTTTCGTCTCATCGAGTCAGGCCGCTTGTACGATGGTTTCAAGCGATCTTCTGTCATACCACGGGCATAGTTGAGGAAGTGCCCGGTCAGGCGCTGAAGCGATCCGATAAGAGCTTCATTCACGTTGTATCGGCTCCTAGTTGGCGCCAACAGCCGCAAAGAATTCAGTGTTGAAAGCCCGTGATTAAGATAAATGGCGAGCGGCGGGAACGAAGCTAGGTATGTAGGAGGCGTCGGAGGCGGTCGTAATTTGGGACGCTTTGGCGGGGAAGAGGCGTCCGATATGATGGACCTCCTCCCTTCTTCCGAACACAGCCAAGAGCCTGGTAGCAACTCCAATTTGACGGCTTCCTCAAATTTATCCGCTACTTGTTTGGTTGCCAGTTGCCAACCGGTCGCGACAAGCGACTCAATCGCTTTTTCGAAGGGATTCCGCAGAAGCGCTGTAAAATCGATACCCATCCTGGCGAAAGACATTGTGCTGTATCCGAGTTGCGTTAACAAGGATGACAAGGAAGAGGAGTCTTGAATGCCAGACAGACTCTCGTCGATTACGGTCGTCATGTGAAGCACATTGTGCTGGACGTAACGAGCAATCAGATCGAGTGCACCCTCGTCCCTGTACCCGCCGGAAAGGCCTGGCCCGTTGTTCATGAAAATCGAGTTGTATTGCGAGACGGTCTCGTATACGATCTCGCGAAATAGGTCTATGTACCGACGAAGGTATCGGATTTTGTCGGCCCTTTCGCTCTGCAATCCCTCGATCGTATTGCGCATGTGATCGACTCGGCTCTCCAAAAAGACGATGCGAAGCTCCTCTTCCGACAGCCTGTCCATCCGCCGGAGAAAGCCGATCGTTTTAGCCATTACCGGCAGCTTGATCGAATCTCGTAGCAAGCCGAGGAGTTGAGACAGCTGCATGTCCATCACAGAGTCGATGGAACGAGCGACAGATCGCACAATGGGAAGGTCTGGGTACCGTTGCGCGACGCCGTTGATATGTGTTGCCAGCTCCATCGCCTCCTGGTAGTACCCGTTCCGCACGCAGGTATCGACTAGTTGAGGCACCTCCAAGATATCCAGCAGTGAATCTCGTTGATCCAATATGACTGATGCTCTCTCCCGGTCAGATTGTATTCCTCGAGTGGATTTGGCGAACGATAGGCATTCATCCTCGAGTTCCGGGATAGCCTCAAAGAGATCGTCGAGAGAAGCAGAAAAGTCATCCAGCGCCGCAGAAACGGAAGCCGAGCAGGCATGCACATCGATAAACGTCTTGCTTTCCCGAGAGCATAGCCCCGTCAGCTCTCTCTGCATGAAATCTGCCTCATCAGCGATCCTAGATGGTTCTGAATTGAGAGAAGCCAAAGAATATCCTGCCAGCCGACTGAGGTACTCGTTGGATGCTTTGGATCCGCGAAGACCATCCTGGCTTCCAGGCAGATCGGGCTGCAGAACAGCGAAGAAGTGATTTCCTTGGTCTATCCAGCATGAATACATTCCGCGGAGGTATCAGCTTTCCTTGCTTTATCTCAGTCGAGTCAGCCGCAATCACCTATCATGGTTTGCTCGTCGATCTCCGATGACCGCTGCGTGCTGAATCCTCCCTGAATTAGGGTTCAGCTTTCGACTACAGCGTGCGGTCGAAGGCAGGGAAGAAGCAAATGCAGCTCAGGAAGACATGAACGTCAGCTCATGGATGACGGTGACCGAATGCAATTTACGTGATGAAACTATAGAGCATTATGATGCAGTAGTGAAATACCAAGCCGGCTGATAGAGGGATCACGGAACCGCTGGATGTTGAGATTGAATAGCATCCGAGGGACCGGTAGCAGATCATCGGAACCATATCACAGTCAGGCGCCACTCGGTTGCATGAAATCAGAATATCCCTTGAGCCAGTCGACATCGTTGATAGCGGCAAAACAGCCATCCTGCACTCAACGGGATCGTCATCGAGGGTCTAGATCGGTAGATATATAAGTACAGTTTCTTAATTTTCGATGTCGGTGATTCGTAAACTCTGCTTACATATACGCTATGACGCCGATTCGGACTTTGTCCTCTCCAGCACCTAGTATCGTTGCCGGTAAGACAGGAGTCCAAATCATTGCTATCATCAGACTCAGTCCTGGTGGTATAACCGACAGGTAGGTATGTCTCTTTGAGTCGAGGGGTTTTGGTTTCGACGAATCATGACGCTCCAAATGCGGCCTGAGCAGGACGAACAGGGTGCAGAGCCCACACGCTAACCCCACTATATCGATCCTAGAATAAGTACCCTGCGTAAACTTGTCACAATCCTTAGGACCTACATAAGCCCGAAATGAAAGCAAATATAGGTGCCAGAGCTAGTCTTGTTGAAGCCTGAAGTTGAGATGGCTGCTTCCAGGGAAGGCTCGACGTGCAACTACAGACGGCGGTATAACATGCCATCAGCGGCATCTTTTGGACTATAAACGGAAAGCCTACTTCACTCACTGCAGCGAATCTTCGGCTTGGAAACAGCATTCCCAGGTACTAGCAATCTCATAGCCCTTATCCCACAGCGGTAATTCACTTCGGCTCACCAACGGTGACATAAAGCAAAGGATGGCCGTCAAGGCCAGTATGTAGGAGCCAGCACTGTATCGGTATATCTTTGTTTGTGCTCGCATGGCAGACCGTTGATGAGAGGTGCAGGTGACTATAAACTTTGCACAGGATGGTATGAATCGCCAAGCAGGGATCTCATTTGACAGGCTGAGCCCGGTTTGAAACACTTTCAGCGCGTTGCAGCGACACATAACGGGACAGAAAGCAAGGCAAATCTTGACAAAGGAATTGCAACTATAACGGAACATCATACGTTTGCAACCACTTTATGGGCCTCACGAGGACTGCGAAAATATGGGACGGACGAGACGAGATTTTCTTCCTCAGGCGACGTAAAAATACCGGTGATCTCGACGAGGTCTCTATAAAATATTAAATTCTAGCACAGGTCGTCGTGCTTGTTGGCTGTCCGCTAGCGAGCTGGTAGAACCCGCATCACCGTCTTTTACCTCTGCCGGCACGGGAAGCTTTTAGTTGCTACCGAGGCACCAGGCGATATCTCCGAGTAAGAACTCTTGCCATGCATATGACCAATCAATCACTTAGCGCTGCAGCGGGAGCCGATGCCGATGCCGATGCCCACCGAACGCTACCGTCCTGCGGTATCGCGAGTGGTTGATCCCAGTGCCGTCGCGATAGGTGGACTGTATATTGGACGAAGAGCGACAATGTGGGAGCCTCTCAGATCCAAGCCATCAAGTCACGTGTCTTTGCGAGGTCGGCCTTCGGACAGCTGGACCTGCGGTCGGTCCTCGCTGCAGAAAGGACCCATATTGTGTCGTCGAGCCGGTTGATGGGCGACCAGTCATCTTGTCAAGGGACGACGACGTCCTCGGCGAGGTAGTATCTCCTGGACTACGCCGCGTTCAACAACCCGACGATAGGATAGCAGCAACCGGCGTGCGACTTTCTACCACTGTGAAAATTAAGTCCATGAAGTCCGCGCGGTCAGTTTCGCGAGTTGGGGACAAGGTTTATCCCGGCTTGTTTGCCCTCGTCTAAAAGCCTAGGAAATGGCCATGAGACTGACTACCTAAGGTCATCGACGTGTATGCCTCTGTTTCATGTAGAACCGTAACGAAAGCATCGTATTGCGGCAGTTCAGTATCAGGGCGACTGCGCACAGTGTTTACAGTAGTGACAACTCAGGTCGGGAATGCTTTCCCCATGGAAGGCTTTCCAACTAGGGCACTGGGACAGGGGATCGCAAGTGTACAGGAATCCTCATTGGAAAGACAAGTGAGTGTCTAGCGGCATTTTTCTCGCCGAGGCGGGATCCATAGCGCCCAAAGAGCCATAAAAAACGGAACGGAAGCCATATTATCGTCGACGTACTTCGTGCTCCATCATACACCTTAGTGCGACGTCCCCTTTCGACTACAGTCCTTCAGCGGAAGATGTACCGGTCTGAGATCTGTCGTCTTCTGAGCCGGAAAGACAGGGCGGTTCACCCGACCTGTCGATGCTTTCTTATGACAGCCGGACCGTTTACAAAGGGCAGGATCGGCTGCGTCCGAGCTTGGGTGCCACGTTAAGCGAACCTATAATGCTCTCGACACTGACGTAATGTATGTTCTTCTTGCAGATGTACGGGGTTCATCCTCTTTTTGATAGTACTTTCCCACTGTTACGATTCAACATCAAGCCTCAATATACGTCAAGCTTTGAGTAGCAGACTTTTTGGTCGCTCGGAGCTGGTCGCGATTGGCGCATGTTTCCTTGCAATCTTAATGGCAATGAACTGAGTTGGTGAATCGCTATGGCACAGCTTACTAGCTGTCAACAATATGATGTCCGTATCCTTTTGATGTAGCACAAGTGTGGCGATTGAAAGAGAGAGCAACGAATCGCCTGGATACAGCTGGTGCGCTTCGTTTTGGCCATACGATTGATCGTTGTTCGCACTAGTCGCACGAATGCACGTACCGCGAGCTGCAATACGACCAGAATTGACGTGGAGGATCGGAAGGTCGCGGTTTCTCGTTCGTGTCGTGGTTGACGCAAGCAACCGAACTACGCCCTGGATTGAACCGTCGTGTTCCAGCCGTGGCGTATCGCCCGCGTAAGCCTGCGATCGATTTGCTGACGTCATCCTTTTTGCACGAACCCCGAGGCTGTTCCCAGAATTCCCATAAAAATGGCTTGTTCCACTGAGAATGTTGAGTGGTCCGTTAACTTTGTTCCGTCTTGCACCGTCGCACCGTATGGTCCTACCCGCGGATGGTCAATCCCATTCTATAGCGGACAACTGACTTTCTACCCAGCCCCAGGTGCGATCTTGAGCACGTTTTTCGCTATCTAGAGGCTCCATGTTCGCTGCATCTCCTGCCGTACTGCTGCCACACATCAAGGCTGCATCCGTGGACGGGATTGTCCAATTGCTTTGCAGAGTACGTGACCATCGCTGACAAATGTAGGTATATGTCTCATCGGCAACACCGTGAACTGACCAATTCGACGCGTTGTTGTTCGTCAGGCTCGATGCAGATGGCGATTCGGGTTTGTGGTCCACGGATTTGACGAGAAGAGGCTCTACGCGGAAATAGCGACCAAGCGCGAGAAAAAAGGGCTCCTCAAATTCCAGCGAACGCGTTTTGTCTGTGGTGGGAAACAAAACCGTGCAGGGATTTCAGCGTTCGATGATATCCCCAAGATTCGGATCGGGTGCTGGTAAGTCCACTCACAAGACAAGACGACTTCTGGACCGCCGACCGGCTGGTTTGATGTATCGCTCATGTAAGAAAAGGGCGGCATTGTTACTTGCAGTAGCGTTCGTAGGAGTGACGGATACAAGTGTGGGAAATAAACCTGTCGACAGCTTACCAATCAGCAAATGGTGCGAGAGTCTTCGAAATGAGATAGAGCTCACCAGATCTATCAACAGCACGTGGGACAGGCACCTCTTTTCCGAAGCAAGCCGTCTTGCGAGCTGGTCACCCATGTCGAGATCACCCCAAGCCAGTGGTATCACATCTACATCGACTCGTGTTCCTCGATCCGTTCCGTCGTGCTGATTTCGCCACCTCTCAATATTGCGTGTGCACAGGGGAATCACGTCTGGCAAATCGCTCAGAAAGACTTTGGGTACGATCGCCTTTCCTGCTTGCGTTAGGGGTGCGGGATAAGCAAACTGGTCCAAAAGGTGAATCGTCGCCATTGATTGTCCGGAGCCGAGCTCTAATATCGTAATGGGCGTCTCACTACTCAGCGATCCTTCAATCTCAATTGACGGAAATATAGTGGAGGCTGGAGAGAAATGGTAAGAAGCTGGATGACGTGGTCGGCTCAGATATGGCAGAATGGGGTACGAAGCATCCCTGGATAGTTGCGCAAGATGGTATCAGCTATATGATATATAGCAGTCTATGCACAAAAAGGGCTCACCAAACTCGACCAGCTATACCATACGACAGGATTGCTTCGTTCTGCCCAAATTCATCTACATCGCCTTCGTCTGCCGTATGATCGCGCTTCGACGGGCCGATTGCTAGATTTACCGGGAAGTTTGGGTGTCGCGACGGATCAGCCATATTCCGCAATGACGGCGAAGCTTGCCGGAGTATCTGATAGGATGCTCGGGACGAATGGTAGTCCCCCCCCTTGATCAGGATTCGCGGCTAAACTATGCGCTCCCGCTGTACAAGGTTGAAAGTGCCTTTGAGCCTTTGTTGCAAAGGCTCTGTTCGTACCGATAGCCACCGATCCCTTTTCCAGATCGTGGCGGATTGACCAGCAAACAACTGGGAAGTGGAACAGACTTAAAGTCTGCTATTGGTGAACCTGTCGGTCGGATCGCAGTTCAGCCGGTTTGTCAGTCGACCGCCGGTCGAGTTGATCGTTGAGGACGTAGTAGGGCCTCGATCGCGATATGACTCATCGACCCAGAACCCGGCCATCACCTAGCACGTGGCGGTGCGTCGACCGGGAAAGGTCTGTCAACAAA
>CAUOPT010000019.1:0-37178 GCA_963457585.1 Spergularia bocconei
ATCGGTCTACCGCGACTCGTATCCAAAGGCGTGGAACCCGTGGTCGCTGCACCCGACGGGTCCGTCATGGCGGCATCGTCGACGGCCGGGACGCAATCGGAACGAGCCGGAGAGATGCCCCTATCTACCCCGGCCTTGATGGAGACGATACCGGGTGGTTCGAGCGCCTTTACCGTGCCGGAGCGGATCGTCTCGCCTCCATCAGGTGGGAGCTCGAGGCAGGGTACCATGCAGCCACCCCAGTCCTCGTTGCAGCCTCCAACGGTCAAGCCGAAACGTCGCGCAGAGAGCGCCATTCTCGGAGCAAACGAGACGGACGACACGGACGATGGGATGGACGAGGATATGAGGTATCGGAACGGACCTGCGTTGACTGCAATGGATGAGCGGGATTTGGAGCGATCTCGATGGCGACAGGGGGTCAGCGACGCACGACCACAGGAAACCATCAGGCCGTCAGGCCGATCGGGACATTACGCTACGACCAGTATGGGAAGCAGAGTTGGTCTGGATCCTATGAGACACGGCAATCAGGCTACAGTCGAGGGGGTATGCGGTATCGGGGAGTCGTACAGGGAGACATTTCTCAGAGCGTGAACGGGAGCGCTAGCGGATCCGCCACCGGAGTTGGCATGGCCAGCGCGAACGGGACATTGCCAGCACGTCGCATGGGGGCATTGAATGCCAGGGGCTTGGGATCGAGATGATGACACACATGTTTTTTTTATAATGAATCCTATCTACATCATGACGGGATCTCGACCGAGCATTGGCAGAAGACACGGCTCATCCAGTTTCGCTGTCTTCGGTATCACTGTCTGCATGTTCCCACCCTTGGATACCCTCCAAGGAGTATCCCCGTTCCACCATCAGGCTCCACACGATTGCTTGAGCAAGACTCGCATAGAATTCTTCGTCCAACACAATACAGGAGTGATACTCGCCGTCGTCATGATGTCGGTGATCTTATCCATTTGGACTTGTTGCAGTGACATTTCAACTTCCGCGCTGCCATCTTCAGTCACCATCAGCTCCTGAGCCAAAGCGCTCTGTGATTTTGCGGCCAAACTGTTCTGATCAGCGGAGGGAGGGCCCGTGCCTATAGCGCTCGCAAATGGAGACGGTCCAGCTCCCATTCGCAACATCTCGGCGCAGACCAACGCCAGATACTGTTGCCTAGGTTCGCCTCTTACCCGGAACTCGAGAAGCACCGTCTGTGCCAATTCATCGCGAAATGTCCTCTCCATGATTTGCCAAAATCGGTCTTGGTTTCAAGACAGGTAGACAGGTGGTTTGTGATGAGGTCCCGCTGCCAGGTCTCTAACCCTACTGTGTCGGATCGATGCGATCCCTGATCACTGCCGCTTCGTGAAGACGCGGAGCGAGAATGAGTCAGTTCAGGCATATCTGATATCGGCGGGATCTCGCTACCTCGGTTCTAAGGCAAGGTGGATTGAGGCAGGTCACCATACTGTTGCATGATCTGAATCGTTAAGAGGGCTTAACCTAGATCTACCATTTGTATCAACATAAGACTCGCTATGCTCTACGGCCCAAAAAGATATCGACACATAATTCTGATCCATAACAATGCATTCGTGACCGAAACGCTATACAAGGCTTATCAATCATCAGATTCAAGTTCGGCTAACGTTTCCATTGTCGAAAACTGTTTGTCAAAAGTCACTTGGCTCGAAACACTTTTGACGCATTTCTCCTGTGTCATTGAGTACTCCTTGATGGTAATGGGGGACCCATCCGTCCAATTTCGCCTCCACTATAACAGCTGCCAATATCTTGAGGACCGACACGTCAATATTCTTTCTGTCGCAACCCGCAGCCGCAGCCTTTTCTGCAACGTTTCGGACCCTTCCGATATCCGACTGTTCATATCTGGGGTCGTTTCCTAGGCGTTTCCGTTGACTTTCTTCTTTCGCGTAAACGTAAGAGAACTTCATGAGGCTTTCTTGAATCCGGTGGCGAGCCCACTCAAAGTCTTCAGGGTGTCTCAGAGGCCGGTTGAAGTCGGATGCGACGCAAAGCAAGGTAGCAAGTGTGGCTACCTCACTCCGTCTATCCTTTCCGCCATGACAGACGCTATACAGCTTCAGAAGATGTTTTGCCAGCGGTAGCCGCGAGAGATTCCTGAATGGCTCCATGAGTTTGCGATCCATCTTTTGTGGATCATTCCAGCATACGCATTCGTTACTGATAGCCCAGCGGATCGATTGATTGAGGTCCTCGTTGAACCTCAGCGCCACGGCCAGTTCGTAGATCTTGTCTCTCTTTTCCAGAAATTCGATTCCGGCACATGACGTCGATGGTTCCGTAGCGGGATTCCATGAATCGCCGTCGCTCGTCACCGTGATTGCGGGTCCCTGAGTCGAATAAGTATCTTCATCCTTGTGGCTATCATGTGTCGTTGTGGGATTCCGTTTCCGCAGATCAAAAGGATGGTTGGTGTCGACGCTACAGGAGGTCCCATCGGAAATCATGCTCTCAAGACTCAAAAGGGATTTGGAAAAGTCAGGCGCTTTGTGGCTCGCATTGACATTTTGTGTAATCCAGGATGGGGGTGGCTGCCCCATTTTGATACTCTCCTCAAGCATGTCCGACAGATCGTCGAAACCCAAAGCTCTCATACTCGCGGTCAGTTGAGCTTCATTTCGTGAGGTCGCCATTTTGTTGGTGTTTGTCTTGTAGCACGTGGCGGAATAATCAAGATAGGTTGCTTGGATTGCTTGCCTCTACCCAATTACGAGTGAACAGATAGTATCAGACAGTGAAGGTCTGATCTTCGGGAGAAGCGTGTTGAGATGCTCTTTTTATATGTCTCTCAATCCTCATCGGATGCTGTGCTACTTGCAATGTGGGATCCATGTGGTGATTGGCGTTCAAAGGAGAGAGAATTCGATGCATCATAATCTTCATAACGTTGAGCGCGAGTCAAGGACGCGATGATTAGGACAACATCCCTCCTGATCATATCACGTGCTGGCAACAAAGGAAAGCAGGTTTCACCTTCCAAGTAGCTCTCACTCTGAGCTCACATTGGCAATCATGTTAAGATTCCGCCTGAATTACGCGACATCAAAGGACAAGGGAGTTGTTCCAGTATTACGTGTGAGGTATACACATCGATAGCGAGCGCTGATTCAGAGGCCCCTCGACCAGGGTCAGATCTCCTCCCTTTAACCGGAATACCGACTCGCATGTTATGTCAGCGGCTCCCGTCAATCATTTTGTCACTCCGAGAATCGCGTCATTGCTCCAATTTGCCCACTCTCCCTCGAGGCCTGCGTCAATCGCTATAGTTATTCGACTGTGATCATCTACTTCCGATGCTGCGGGGTCAAGCCTCGACGACTCGAAACAGCGCAGGTTGTTCGACGTGTCAGATTCTCGATCAAGCATCCACGCCAATCCTACCTCGTCTTCCCGAGCCACCGCCCTCCAAGCTTCGTGGATCTGCGACCAGGCGGACCTAATGACCCCTATTATCAAAGCTGTTGAAGGCTGTGAAAGGAAGGAACTAAAATTATTCTCGTGGGAAATGTTCGAGAAAGTGACTGGTCTCAATGCAATCGACGACAGGTCGCCCAGACCAAATTGCGTGTAGACGTTTTGGCAACAGGAACAGGAATGGGTTGTCAGCAATCTTGTCGCGCAGATTCGGTCGGCCCTAGCGGTATACAGGCGGGTCAGCTCGACCGGGTTGGAATCGATTTGCCGGCGTTCATCTTCACAAACCTCGTCGCGGACTACAGATGCTCACGATTTGCTCGACGGGGAAACAGGAAAACGGCAGTTTGATCTATACATCCCAACTCTTGGACGCTTGCGATTACGTTGCAAGTTCTGGGAGAACTTTGTGCACGATGCGTGGGGGCATGCCTCCTTCCTTGAGTCACAAATCTCGCCATTCGTTTCGCAACCCTGGGATCGGAAAGGAGGCAGCCTCGAGTGATCATAGTGGCGCCACGATGATGCTCAGGAACGATGTGAGGGTCTCTTGTGATTATGCTCCCGACCGAGACTTACTGTCTGCAGCAATGAAGGATGCGACCATACGAACCATACTCAAGCGGCGATGGACGAAGATTAGGAAAGTCTGACGAGACGAGCGAGAATCTTCTCCGATCGCGTCAAAGCCTGATCCGCACGCAAATGGCGTCAAACTGACGCCAGGTCCATCGGCGAAATGCCGCTTGTTCTTGTTCTTTCACTTAACCTGTCAATCCGAATGTACATCTTCTGGGTTCTTGATTCCGTTCCGAGTCGTCCCGAGGCAATCGTCATTCTAAGAATCATAATTACATGTTTCGACGGCGGTAACAAAAACAAGGCGGAGACTCGCGCAAGGGCTCTATAGCAGACACTACCTATATACCACCCTGTAAGCCTCCGATGCTGCCTTTGTCTTGGAAGATGTGGGATTCAGATCGGCTGCATAACGCGCCTCCCTTTCGAAAATTTCGTTCAGATAAATCGCGAGCTGATCGATAGCGCTGTCGCTCAGTGTACTAGGATCGCAATTCCGAGCGACCAACGCCCTTGCGATTGCTTGTAGACATTGCACCCTTTTTACCACAAAGGGATCGGGATCCCTGACACGGAGAACTAAAGGGCACAAAGGCGCCAATCTGCCGCTCACTTTGTCGTAGAAATCGAAAAGATCTGTTGCCAGCTGGGTTCGGCTCCCAGGTTTGGACTCTTCTGCAAGTAGGTCTTCAATGAATATCGGTATGATTCTGACGATATCGTCCCAGTTTTTATAGCGGGCGATGAGATCGCGAAAGATCTCAGATGGCAGCGAGTTCTTCAGAGTTGAGAGGAAGCTGTCATCATTCTGGTCTAGATGAGAGTAGACCCCGGCCAAACTGTCAACCTGATCGGGGTGAAGGTAAAGATTTTGCGAGAGGGTGTAGGAGAGGAAGAATTTGGCCAGTGGGTATTTGGCCACCGTTTCGATGAGAGGAAACTGTCGCTGGCCAGAGGCATTCTCTATTATGAGATGTAGAGCTTCTGCAGGCTCTCTGCTCGTCCCGGATCGTATGTCTGCCGATCCGTCGGTGGGTGCCAAAGAGGAATCTCGATTCGCAGTCTGCGAGCTACTTCCCTCCGTAACTATCGTTCCTCCAGTTTGGTGCGAGTATTGAGAAGTTTGTATCTCGTTCCTTTGGTCATCAATTCCTCTGTTTATTTTTGCTTGGAGAATGACCTCAGCTATCTTTTCGAGAACTTCGTCTTTGAGATCCTTGCTGTTGCACCCAGCAGCAGCAGCTCTCCTAGCGAAATGATCAATCATGTCCAGGTCCGCTTGTTCGAAACTCAGTTCACGGTTCCGCACAGAGAGAGGGCTTCCTAGCGCACGACCCAATTTGATCATCCGCCCTTTGATTCGACTGTAGTTCATCGCAAAGCCTGCTGGATCTGTTTGTTCCCGCTTGAAATCCGATATGAATGGTAGAAGAATGGCCAGAGTTGCTGTTTCTATCTGTCTGTCTCTACTGCTATGACAGTTGCGATATTGCTCCAGAAGCGAATGTGCGAGTTGAATCCGGGAAGCTTCCTGGAAGAGCTCCATGACTTCTGAATCCATGCAATGAAATCCGTCCCAACCCAAGCATTCGTTCTGAATGGCGCATATTAGCGATTGCGTCAGGTTTGGATTGAGTCTGAGTCTTGTGGCAAGCTCTTGCAGTTTGGTTCTCTTCCGTCGTTGAGAGTCGACGTCATTATCGAGCGAGAAATTTCCCCCTGTCATAGCAGTGTCTAGTGTACTAGTAGTTGTGAGAGCGACTGAGCTTTTATCGGTTATAACCCAGGATGCATCGGTGCCTGCCTGCCCACCAGGTGAGAGACCGCCGTGGCTGGGTTGGTGTGTGAGGGATTCAGTCAGGTTCAAATCATCGACATATCCAGAAAGCTCGGTGATCTTAGGCTCGGTGTGGTGGCTTGGCTTGTTCTCTTCATACATCCACAAGGGAAGCGGCTTCTCAACACCGATACTTTCCTGGATGAAGGAGGAGAGAGCATCAAACCCTTGGTCAGTCAATTCCGAAGTGAACGACGCCTTGTCCCTGCGTCCGAGCATATTCGTGGGCTGTATTGCGTGATTGACGGATTACCTAGCTCAATCACACAGGAAGTGTGCTGCGAGGAACTTCAATCATGTCTGCACCAAACCCGCAGGTTTATTATTATAGCCCTCGCCTTCCAAGCCAATCGCGATCGCTTCGCGATCTAAAGGATGAATGGCATCATCGTTCGATATCAAAGGAGATACCTCCGTCTCTCTTCAGAGCAATCGCAGGGTATGATGACCTTATGATTCCTGGTTCAACATTATGACATTATTGTGGCATGAAGGGGGCGCAAGCACGACTTCCAACTTGTCATCTGCCTTGATATGTGGATCTCATATTATAATTCAAGCACGCGAGAGAGAAGAGTACTTGATTAGCTTCTTGATCCGAGATCACTCCATCCATCACTTGAGAACACGTTGTATGCAGTTTACTCTATGAGCAGACATCCTTTCATCAATTCAAGCCATCGTTTCAGCGGTTGTGGCCGATGCCTGCTGGAAAGCGATAAGTAGTATAGGAGCAGCGGACATTCCGCTAATCAGTGTCGTAGTCACAACGCCGTTGCGGCCCAGCGGAGTAAACACATTTCTGCTTCTCATTTCGTGTACAACTCATTCAACCGAGGGTGGCATACCCACACTGGGGAACAGACAGGCGCGCTACTTAATTTAAATAAACAGCCGCGGAAATGACTATCAAGGAGGTGGTTGATGATGGCGTTCCGCATTAGGAGATAAGGAGATTCTGCCCGCTCATACTACAAAGGAGCGGCACATCAATCGTCAAATTCTCCCATTTTGATACTCAGAACACAGCCGCGGTAAGTCTGCGGTCTCTAATAGGGGTTCGCAAGGGAAAAACCTTAGGTTGAAAAGGCGAGCGTCCGCTGACAACATGTCGTAAGCGCCCATTCCGTTCTCAGCGTGTTCGATCACGACATGGCAATGAGCAAATCGACTAGGGCATCGATGAAGTCGGAAATTGGCGTATCAAAGAATAATGAGTAGCTCAGCTCGTCAGTGAGCGAACAGATACTGCAGCCCATCGTGACCTCGCTCCGACTCATTGCTGTGACATGAGGATAGATCTCATCAATCGTATCATCCGATACGACCAAGGAATTGCTCTCGACAACAGCTGGCTCAGACACGCACGTAAACCACGCTAGCCACGGTATTGAATGCATCTTTTTGCAACACGGGATGCCGCCAAGTCTGTCTAAAACTTTCAGAAATGTCCTTTGCAAGTGAAGTATTACTGTCCGGGATTTAATGCCCTTGAGAATCCTGCTCGTAGAAAAGCTGAAACGGGACGACGATGGTGTGACTTTTATTGGCATGTGTTGATGTCCCTCAAGTAAACGAGTAACGTATTGAGATACCTTTTTAGAGTTCTAGATCAAGGACTGTTTCCTCCACGACTGCTGTGGAGCACGTCAGGTTTGGATCACCGAAGAAGACGTCGTCTGCCCAGTCGACCCAGTCATCCATAAGACTGCCCTCGATCGCCAGGGCCAGCCGGCTGAAATCCTCTTTCTGGAGGACTGTTGGTCCGACCTCGGCCAAGACAAAACAACGTAGCAAGTCATCGGAAATATTCTGTTTCGCTGTCTTATCCATCGACCATTTCAATGCTGCCATCTTCTTATTTTGTTTGGCAAATTCTTTCCAAAGTGCCACGTCGATCGCTCTGCCGAACTGTTTCGCGTCGTCTATGGTAAGGGCATGCTGCCCAACACCGCGTCGCATCGCCAAGATCAATGACAGTATGGCAAAATGTTGGCGATCTGGTCTACCTCCCAAAAGAGGTCGGGCTTTGAGGGTAGCTTTTACGCCAGCCGATATGCCAACTTGAAACTCATTCAGCAATTCAGTAACGGTTTCAGCAAGAGACACCCCATGACAGTCGTCCAGCGCCCAGGCGAACAAAATTATCGAGTCGCCGAGTGCTGTGTGAATGGGTTCTTGTTCCAAGGTTTCAAGGGCAGTGTATTGCCAACTAAGATGGCTCGGCCTCCAATCGGTCACGGTGCCAAGAGACAGTGCCGAGGAATCTGTCACACTGTCGTGCCTCAGGAGCGTATTGTCCCCTGTGGCGCTCATCTCGTAATAAACACAACACCCGGCCTTCGTGAGGGAAGGAGGGAAAGACGAAGACGGTCTACCAGAAGGTATACCCTTAGGTATCGTGTCGGCGGGAACTGTGCGGTTTGTCGATGGCTGGATTATATAGCGCGATCATGGTGATTCCCTTACGGCCGTGTTTCATCCTCAGATAAAAGGAAGACCAACTGCGCCTCGCGACTCCATTTCACAGGATGGCGTGCTGCTCGCTTTGTCACACACACACACACATATGGGGCGCAAGACGTTGTACCCTGACATAGCAGAAACTTGGCAAGCGTCTTTGGCTACCGAACCGCGAGCTGCAATGCATGGCGAGTCTGTGGAAGATGTGTCCTGCTACAACCACATACATTCCGATCGGTCGTCTCGATCGCGTCGAGAAGGGGGACCCGGACCATCGTTGTCCAAAGTCTCAGTCTCATCGCTTCTTGTAGACGCAGCCCTTCATAACCTTTTCCCCCTTCTTAACCCGTTCCAACCATCCCTCCTGGCCCTTGATTTTGCCGAGTGGGAAGGTCGACGTCTTGCGGAACTCGAACAGGTCGAAGTGGGTCGTGGGCGATTTCTGCGAAAGGGCAGACGTCAATCTCAGTGAGGGCTAGGGCAAATAACCGCGCATAGACTCACGTGTTCGACCAGCTCGAAGCCGAAAGAGCAGATCAAGGCGATGAAGCCTGGCTTGTCAACGAGTCGGGAGGTCACCTCGGCGACATAGTAGAGACCACTGCGCATACGAATGACAAGCGGATCAGCCTCGGTCGACTTTTCTCGTCACCGTTTCTCGTGAGGCCGAGACTCACCCTTCTTTCAAAACCCGGGCCACTTCGTACACACCGCCTACCCAGTTGATCCCCATCAGACTCAGACAGCAGACGGCGACGTCCACCAATTCAGGTCCAACAGGGGGCAACTCGGACCCGCCGGCTTTTTTGTTCCGTCGTTTCTTGGCTTTAGATAGGGCTACGGGTTCTGGAGCGGTCGTCGGCAAGTCGGACCCCCCAGGGTTGCCAGGAAGCGGGATACAACTCAGAAAGTCTGAAGGGACAACCCATCCTCGTCCTTTACTCGTCGTCGAATCTGCTGATTCCTGCGTCGGGGTGACAACGACTGCAGAGCTGGACTTGGCCTGATCGACCCAGTCGATGTTCCCGACGAGATCGTAACTGGCTACCTTGATCCCTTTTTCCCGACCCTCGACCGAGCTCATCAAGTCGCGAGCCAATTCGGCATCCCCGCACCCCAGGTCGATGATGAAAGCGCCTGAGGGGAGTACACCCGATTTGAGTTGGGAGAGGATGGTTCGTTGGATGAAGGGCAGGGGTGGGGATGGCCACGCCGAGGTCTGTTGACGGTGCGCGTTGTGGTACTGCGAGACGGGACGTGATATGACGTCGCCCCGAAAGGTGAGCATGATACACATCGAAGCCTCGCGGACGACATCGTAAGCCTGACACTCACGTCGTCAAACGCTCGACCGCCCTCGCTACGCATCAACTCCCAGGCCTTGCCACTGGGCGTCGTATACAGCTGTTCGTTCAACCAACGGAACTTGGCGCTCGATAGCTTGGAGGTCAACGAGTTTTGAAGCGAGGTCAAGGGTTGGGCGGGGGCAGAGGTGGAAAGGTCCTCGTCGGCGGCGGCCTCGTCTTCGTCGCTGTCGTTGTCGTCCTCAACCTCGGCTGGAGGTTTGTCCATAATCTCTTCTTCTTGCTCAGGTTTGGTAGATGGTCCTACAGTCGACGCCTTGACCGGCGTCCCCTGCGCCTTCGTCTTGGTCAAACCGACCTTTTTCTCTGGTTGCTGGGGTTGCTGCTGTTTCTTATTCGCAGCACCCTTCTCCTTCTTCCCCTTGCCTCCCAATAACCCAGCCAGAGGATCACTCTTCCCCGCCGCGGCCCCCGTCGGACGTCCGTCCAGCCCGTGCTTGACTTTACGTTTCTTGACCGGAGTATCACCCCCCATCCCCTCGGCATCCTCATCAGAGAAAGCTCCCCGTGCGCCTGGGGCGTGATCATCCGATTCGCCGGTCTTGGGGTTATGTCGATTTCGCCTCGAAGTAGGTACGGGCCGCGAATTCGAGTTGGGCTTGCCATTGACGTCGGTATGGCCAGTGGAAGAGGGAGAGGAGAGATCAGGTGTACCCGTCATCCCGACTTTTTTCATCAACTTTTCGAGGTTGGCTTGCGCGGCGACGATATCGTTGCGTTTCTGATAAGCATCCTTGGCAGCCCCGCCGCCGCCGGTTGAATTGCCCTTCTTGATAGGCGTCTCAACGTGGGGGGCGTTCGACCGTGTGGCATCTGATTCTCGAGGTCGTTTACGTTTCTTGTCACCGAATTGAGCGTTCGAGGGGGAAGAGACGCTGAACGGGTTCGAACTGATCGGAGCGCCCGTCACCACCGAGGACGCGGGTGCGAGTGATGAAGAGAAGAGGGACATTGTTGGCTCGTCGATGGAGGAGTCGTACGGGTGTATGGGGATCAAGAGGGGTTGTTGTAAGTACGGGAGTCTCTTTGGAAAAGTCGTTTGTCAACTTTTGATGTCGATGTGACGGGCAGGGTTAGTAGCAGGAAAGCTGGGAGCCAGAAAATCGAAATATTTTAGTGAAACAAGGGAAAAGCTTCCAATAGCAACCGTAGGGATTCAATATCGATTTAAATTTGACAGGAGTGTATGGTTCAATCATATCTACCACCCTGTCAGATTACATCGGTATTTAGTGCTATAACATACGATATCGATGACCCTTTCTTCCCCCTCTACCAGCCCATGACCATCTCGGTCGATTTCGTCATCTTTGGTTGATCCCGAGCGAGCTAGGACTCGACCGTTGGACCCAAAACTACCACAAACTTGTTCACTCGATACACTACTCTACTTGTCATCCATACAGACCCAACGCACACCTCTTTCGCTCTATCTCTACACAAAGTGAATATTGGGAGACCAAAAGACCAATCGACTTGACTTGCACCGGCTCAGAATGACACGATCGTCGGCCAACCAGCCCGAGAGCGAGTCGGACCTCGTCCCATTCAGTATCCTCGATACCGACCTCTACAGTGAGCCCGTGTCCACCTAGCGAAATGTCAACCCATACTCCTCACCCGCTGACGATAGATACCGCTCATCCCCGGGCTAGAATTGACCATGCAAAATGCCGTCTTTCAGCTCTTCCACGGATCCACCTCGGAGTACAGGTTTACGAACCGTTCACCGGACATGTTATTCAGCAGGAAGACGTTCGGGTGGGTACAGGAACAGGTCACGAGTGAGTCCGGATGGTGGGTCACGGCGTGTTGTCCCGAGCCGTAATGATGTTGAGGTGATTCGGGGCTGATACGCTGCTTTAATGTCTGGGTAGACTTGAAAACCCTGAGTCTCACAGAGGAGGAAAGACAGTACCTCTCACAGACATGTCCTTACTTCCAACAATCATACCTGGATTACCTAGAAAACCTGACGCTCCACCCGGATGAACAGGTTCAGCTCGAATTCGTCGTCAAAGAGAAAAGGGAGGACGATTCGGATGATCTGGGATTGATCGAGCTCGGCGTAAAGGGATTGTGGAGGGAGTGTATATTGTACGAGGTACCCCTTATGGCTATCCGTGAGTCTGCTATCCGCGCTTACTAGTTGATATCCCGTTCACTCACTTGAAGCTAATCCGGACCTAATGACGACAGTCTCCGAGGGATACTTTCTCCATACAGTTCCCGCCGAATGGACAGACGACCCTACTTCGACCCGTAATCTCGCAGCATCCAAAGCCTACCGCCTTTTGAGCGAGTCGTCAGGCAACCTTGTGTACAGCGAGTTTGGAACGAGGAGGAGAAGGAGTTATCGCGTTCAAAAGCAGGTCCTCGAAGGGTCGAGGGAGGGGGAAGAGAAGTATTGGAAAGAGGTCGGCGGGAGGCAGGGCAAGCCGGGTGGACTCAGCGGGACGAGCAACGTGAGCACCAAGTTCTAGTGGGCTTTCTCATTTCGACGCGAGCATATCGAGCTGAATCGACGGCGGCGATCATCGCAGGTACATTTTGCGATGACGTTCGGAATGAAGCCGGTAGGGACGATCGCACATGAATGGATCATGGCTGTAGGCGCCAAACAGGATTACGTGTCGCCCAACGGGACCGCTATGGACATGTGGGAGAAAGGTGAGCGAGCGACCTCCCCCCTCCCCAAGGCATATACCCACAAGGAACTAACAGGCACCCCCGGGCTCCAGTCTACCCGGCTTCGGCAACGTCCCCATTGCACACGATGTTGACAGACACGTACACGGTCGACGTGTTTTTCCGGGAATTCTTGTCCGACCCCTCGCGAGCATCGAGATGGAACGCGCTCCGACATGATAGCGGAGATCCGGTCGAGTTCGCTCGACAGGCCAGGAGGACGTGGGACGAGATCGCTAGAAAGCGAGGCGAGGAGGAGGGAAAGAAGGGCAGGGTCATATTTAGTGACGGGCTGGACGTGGACGAGGCGTTGAAGATCTGGAAAGAGTGCGAAACCATCGGGATCAACGGTGAGCCCAGGACGACGTGATCTTCGAGTCGTCAACCGCGCTGAACTTCGTGACCCTGATTAGCATCGTTCGGTATCGGTACACATCTCACTAACGACTTTCACACTGTCGACAACCCGGACGCCAAGTCGAAACCGCTCAACATGGTCATCAAACTACGCAAGATGGACGGGATGGACTGCGTCAAGCTCAGTGATGACCGAGGGAAATGGACGGGGGACAAGGCGGAGGTACAGCGGTGCAGGCGAATATTGGGATTAAGTGACGATGAAGAAGATGGCGGGCAGGATGCGCCAGGAATGACGTAGTATGGCGAATATAAATGCGTATCCACGGGTGTCTCATCTAACTCATGTGCAATGGTATACTGTGTTGGCGCAGCCCCGACTCGGCGCTGCCCTGGCCTAGTGCTATCGCTGAC
The DNA here is from genome assembly GCA_963457585.1 of Spergularia bocconei. Classification (NCBI taxonomy): domain Eukaryota; kingdom Viridiplantae; phylum Streptophyta; class Magnoliopsida; order Caryophyllales; family Caryophyllaceae; genus Spergularia; species Spergularia bocconei. The sequence goes on from CAUOPT010000019.1 coordinate 13,165, forward strand.
GGCCGGACAAGCCATCTCCAGCACGTCATGAAATCGGCATCTCAGCAACCGTACTAGTGTTCCGCCGGCTTGCTACCTCGAGCCTACCTTTGTTACAGGCAGTCAACGATAGGTGTCATACGGTATCGCGCCGATGATCACAACCGCGAAGCATCAACGCGATCTGTTTCCCTTTCAGTGTACGTCATGGAGCCGAGATTTCGCTAGGCTACTAGCTTCTTCACTTCCAACTTGAATCACATAAAGTCACTTCATTTCCAAGCATACCAAGACATGTCACGGCCGACCTGTTTTGTATCACACTCATCTCACTGACACTTGACATACATCCTTCATGATTATGGAAGACACTTTTACCCTCAATGAGAGGGAATCCAATTTTCGAACTATGGACGCCGATAGTGCCACAAAGTTGGAGTACTTCTGGAATGAATTGACCGACAAATTTGTTTTTGTTGGCAACGAGATACACTCCAGAATGACCGTTGAGAAAGAAAAGCTCAAACCATTCGGCCAGGAGGTTACCGACAGGCCAGAGGTCGATATCGCGCTTCAACTCGACGTAGACAGAATCACCATCACGGTCAAGTCGAGCTTCAATCCCTCAGCAACAATCGACAAACTAAGTCAGGTCACTGGAATTGATGACGAGATCAACAGTTTAGTCCAACGATCGATAGCAGTCCTTCGAGATATGATCGAGCGTGACCAACGGAGCTCAAACCATGAAAAGGGGACCCCCGAACAGGCAGCAGTCGATTCCGAGAATCAGGAGAGGAAGCGGATAATCAACGCGTACAAGGAGACAGATTATAACGATTACCTAGAGGACGATGCGCGAATCTGGCAAGCGAGAATAACGTTACTGTACCGTGACGACGATAAGCCTGTCTCCGGAAGCGAACTCCAGGCTCGAAAGGAAATGATCAACCGGCTCTCTCAGGTGATCGTGACGCTTGAACTGGATTTGGATAAGATACAGAAATTGAATGACCGCCTGAAGGAATACATCAAACTTGTACAGGAGGGATGATAAATTCCGCGATGGCTCACGGGTATGTATTTGGACACATACGTTTGATATCTCTTCAGTTTTGGGAAAAGATTTCTGTAACCGAAAGACCGTATTTCCTGAAGACGTGCTTATCCAATGTCGCATGATCTTCATACACTGATCTGGATATTTGGATATACGGACCAAACTCCTTGCCCCTGGTTGATCACTAAATTCAGCCGCTAATTCGAACATTCTTTTGACGGTTTCGGTTTCACTCCTCATTGCGGAGCTGAGCCAGCCCCCGTTCATTGAGAGAAATCGATAGCGAAAACCAGTGGGGTTTTATGCGCCGCGCCGATAGACCTATCCATGCAAAACCGTTCTTACATGACAAGACAGTTGCGTGGAAAACAATCTTTGACGATCTGGTCGGATGATTGGGCTACAAGTGCCTCACATGTCTTGTTAGGCATGACCTGGATATTTTCTATGAGAGGGTTGAGGAGTCCGATCTTGTGAAGGAGATGAAAGTAAATCGTGACCTGCTTTCGATACTCACATTGGACTGACGACAAATACAGCCCAGCTTGACCAATCTCCTGTAGGCCTGACCTCTCCTTTGATCGAGGGCTTGTTACGTCATTTTTGTTTCAAGTAGCGACATCTCCCGGTCAGCTCCGTTTAGGCTTGCCCGGAACGTATATCATCCCCCAAATGATGTACTCGATACACTGAAAGAGCTCGGTTTCTTCCTTGCCGTTGTGCTCGTATATTTGGACGGAACAGCTCAAAGGATCTCATGGAGATCTCAGATCAATACGAATCTGACCTACATCGGGTGATACAGGATTCGCTCTCACGCGTATCGGATGGAACTTCAATCAGCTATGAGGCTACGAAGTGTACCCGCGCAAGTTCGACTAGTCATGCGTGTACGGAAATCGGCCGGGCCTCATGCGGCCGAAGCGATTCTTCCATGGCCCCGGATGACTATCTGGAGCCATCAGTCATCATGGCATCTTTCCTATCGAAGGGAGAACCACTGAGAAGAAAACAGCTGCCAAAACGACAAGCTAAAAGGCCGACCGGTCATGCAGAGATGGCAAGAACGCCAATCTCCGCCAGGAAGAGGGAAGACCGAGAATGGCACAAAGATTTCATGCGTAAGATCGAAGAGTATCAAGGCCGGGTACAGCAGTGAAGATCGCCTTCAAGTACACGAGCCGGATATACTAATCGTATGGTTGTCCCTGACACGATATGGACAACACAAGTCCTACTGTAGTAGACAGAGCTCAGTTGAAAGGAAAACGTTGATCCAAAGCGGGCTGATTCCGATGCCCTCTGCAAGGTACATCGTTTCGTCGCACCTTAGGTTGAGGAGCAGCAGTCAAATTGTTCAGCGATATCGAGACCATCAGTTCGCCGGTCAAGACATAGGCCGAGCGAAATAGATGGTATACGATAGTACAAAAAGAATCTGAATAGGCTAGTAAGCATTCTGAACAACCCAAAGACCGAGAGTTTGGAAGCTGGCGTCCCTCCGCTCATAGCGAGACATCGATTGGCCAAGAAAACGTATGCCTCCGGATCGAGTTCAACCAAAGTGCCTTCCTGACTTGCAGCTTTAGCTAGCCTGTGCATCTCCGGCGAGTCCTTGAAAGCCATTGATATTTTCTGAAAGCCGCGCTGCATAGCCTCGTAGACTGATTGGGCTTGTTCGTCCATCAACTCGCCTGACCTTTCGTGTGGACCAGTTCCATTGGCAAGGACACGATACCTGTTGACAATGCCCTCCAGCGTCTTCTGTCGTTGTGGACTCTGAGCGCTTAGTGCGAAGATCGATAGCATGGTATCTAGCTCTGAGTTTCCTGTCATCTTGTCGGCTACAATCAAGCTTGGACCGCAGGATGCTATCGACAATGGCGTTGACGCGCGGTCGTCGAGCTGAAGGTCGAGCAGTGCCCTGGTCATCGCCTCTGGATGAGCGTACCCTCCCGCTTTATCAATTTGGGAGTGCCTACCACGGTTTATGTCACTTTGTATTTGGCATGGCGCGCTCGCACAAAGCTCGTGTCGTCGACCTGTGCAGGAGCGCAGGAGACACTCAATCATCAAAGGATGACCATCCCAAGATTTGGCACGAAACACAGCCCGCGTCACGTGCTCAGGTCACGAAGCAAGGCGCAAGCGCGCATGATCATACAAACTCGCACCCTGATCAATCGATCTGCTCAATCTGCACTGAGTCATTCAATTCATCAGATCGGCACTAGCTCGGGTCATATTGGTGGTCATACGCGGGCACAGCAGCACAAACTTAGGGTAGTCTGGTCCATATCGTATGTACTCTATTATCGTCGAGTTCTTGTCACGCGCCTTCCTTTGTCGAGTTCAAGTGAGAGGATTCTCGGGCCGGCATAGCAACGATCGCCCGGTCATCCCTCCCGTTCTTGATCTCCCTATCCCTACCTGAGTCTGCTTCTGTGGACCCCTCTGCTGGAAGCTTTCTTCTGCCACACTAGTCTTGCTCTGCGCAATGATATCGGCAAACATGTCAAAGTCGACGCCCCTGATATCGTGGCGTAGACTCTCATCGAAGATGGCCTGCGCGAGAAGTCTCACGTCTGCCTCCTCGGCATGGAGACCTCTTGAAACGAGGCTTTCTCGCAGCCCATGAACGATCGCCGGATCCGCCTCTACTTCTGGGCCAGCCGTTTGGGCCGCGACTAGCTGCTGGTAAGCGGTCTCGATCTGAAGCTTGCGCGCGAGCAACTTTCCGATGACTCTGACCCTATCTCGCGCATGCAGGCCCTGCCACGGGATCGTCTCGGCACTCTGTGCTTGAACTAATGTCGCTTGATCGAGGGTTCCCGAGTGCGTAATCGACCTCGGTTCATCTCCTGCAAAAGTGCAATGAACTGAAAATGACGCTATGGAGACCTGTGTGGAGGGAAATTCGGGATTAAGATAATCCGTGACATGTCCTGAACCGCGGGACCAGGCCCAGTGATCTTCTGTCCTGCTTAATTCAACGTTTGAAACAGTGGATGGTGCCATGTCAATCTGATGAGTGGTGTGTTGGGGAGGAACACAGCATTATACGGCGTAGTTCGACATGAGACCTGGGTGTTCCCTCATATATCGCTCAGCCCGGCATCGCGGAGCATCTTGAGAACGATATCGCCGCGAGCTTCTCGCTAATCTGTTTTGGTCGCTGCTTCTTAAAGGACAATCAGGAATGGTCTGCTACGGAAGAACGTGCTTGGCCCGGCATGACCGAAAACATCGTCTCGCCTGGAAAAAGAGAATAATAGTGCTACTGCTTGAGCTTGATATTAGGTCAAAATCGCCGAATTCACCCCACCTCCTCGCCATTCCGACCTTTCTGAACTGACTCGGGTCAAAAGCTGGAGTGTATTTTTAGACGTCGTACCGGTTGGTCGTATCTGACTGAACGCTCGAAGTTTATGCGTAGACAGTCGTCCGCGGTATCTTCTCGGGCTCGTGTAGAGTTATGTCGTCTTGTGAACCTTCCGTATGTTCCTGGCATCGAGATTCAAAGGGAAGACTACATTGTATTACGCTAGATCCTTTCAAAAAGTAGTTACATCTTACATCGAGTGACAGAGGGATTCGGACGTCATCCGGAGACGTAGACCTTGTTGCCTGATTTGAGCGCTTTCACTTCGGTCGCTATAACAATTTAGCCTCCTCTCCTTGGTCTTTGGGAGCCCTGTGGGCCATATAAAAGGCGGATGTACTTGCTTGTCTCCTTGGTACCCCTGGCCGCCCAAGAATCTGCGATATAATACATCATGACCTTTCCTAAATATCGAAACCCTTGTTTCTCCAAACTTGTCAGAAGTCTCGCGTCGGAGACCCGACTGGCAGCCCATCGATGGATTGCCCAGGGTAGGAATCTGGTACTTTTGCTGCCGTTGAAAGGAACAGGTCTCTTGGACTGAGGAAATTCGATCAGTTGGAGCTGTTCATCTATCATACCGACGAGTGGAGAAAAGTTGCCCCTTAAATTGGTAGTAAGCTTGTCGAACAATATCTGTTCGATATTCATCTGGATCACAAAGTTGTCCTTGTAGATGTCCAACTGATTAACATGCCTCGCCGCGTTCTCTGGAAAAAGAGTTCCGACGATGCTCTGTGCAAGACCGATGGCATTTACCTGTTCTCCTGTATAAAGATGCTGTATCTGCTCAATTTTGAGAAATCCGCCTTGAGGCTTCAATGTCAAGACTGGTTGTGTGTTCAGCGAAGTGACCTGCGCGCCCTGGTTATCCCAAATGTCGGTGTAAACCTTTTGACCCGGATCTTGCAGACCGGTCGTCGAGGAGAAACCAAGTGCAGATGAATGCACGTGCGCCCATCGTACCCTGCCATTCCGGCAATAGTGAATTGTGAGGGTGGTACCATCGGTCGATTCGGTGGTTCAACTGTGTGCAGTGTCATTCGATACTTGGAAAGACCCATGAATGGTAGCGTTCGTATCTGTAAAGTGTTGTTGACCTTGTTGGGACGGCGCCGTGAGGGAAAAGGTGTGGCAAGATCGCTCATGCTAAAGTCATCGTTTGAGTTGACTGCATGATAGTAGTAGTGATGTTAACAAACTGAAATTCGAACCCCTCCCAACGATGGAATGGGAAGCTATTTATGTTCACGAATATCACTATGTAGCGATAGATTGGTCGCTGGGTGCATACTTCCTTTGATCAGTGCATGTCGAGAGGAAGCCTAACGAGTGATACAAGGCTGGATCTATCAGAGCTTTCCGTGTTACTAGAGTGAGAACAAGCAAAAGAAGAAGGAAATTGACACCAAGAAAGGAGGAGGTAGAATCCGATTCTCTACCGACCGTTGAAACCGGATCGAAAAGGCTGAATGGCGGTGTGGTCTCTTCAGGACGATAGCTACGGTCACTTAGTGCTAGAGTCTCATCGAGTTGAATGGGGTCATACTTTCACCACGTTTATGGCTCGTACACCCGGTCGGCATGCCCGTATCGTACTACCTGAGCGAATGCTCAAATTGTCGTGTTCCAGATTGAAGCCAGGTTTACCCTTGCCCAGCTGTGTGGCATATTTGTATGGCAGGGGCACTCGGAGTACAATCTGGAAAATATACCATTTCAAGGCATGAATCTCCTGGTCAGCTGACCGTCACTGCTTTCTTGCTGCTGGCTCGAGTTACGATAATTTTCTTTTGAGTCAAATTGCTCTGTGCTATCACCGAAAGTGTGGCACGATTGCGAGCTTCAAAGGATTCCATCATGTTATAGTAATGATATCGACGCCACAATGAACTGATGCTAACGCTACGTTCCACGCTTAAGGATAGTAGACTTGACTAAACCTGCCAAATGATCGTCTGTCACATCGTTCCGGTTGACGGCGTAAGCTCGGGCTAGACAGAGGATCGGCCAGGAATCGCCAATTTGAATCGTGTCCCCCAGAGTCTCAATCATCTGCGCTATCTTGTCGATATATGTTTTGTTATCCCGTTGCAGCTTCTGCCATTCTTGAAGGTCCACCTGCGTGTCGAGCAATCCTTTGAACGACCTCTCAATTCTGGCGGCGGCAGCAGCAGTAGCAGCAGCATACATGCTTATTTCCGTGGTCCGCTCTCTTAGTTTACCGACCAGAGGCGAATTTCCCATCATATCCAGACACCTATATATTCGTTCAAGAGCTGCGTCGACGTCAGTGGGATGCTGAGATTCGATACACGTGGACACAGGCTTGGAATCGTCCGTTGACAAGGAAATGGCCCTTCTGTCCTGTCCCATCGAGTCCTTAGTGTAGGCTTCCATGGAAGAGTGCGACGGTCTCTCTGTCAAAATAATCAGGCCATTAGATGACTCCCATCGATATGTCTTTGGTCCACCGATTGAGCTCGCGAAGTTATCCTTGTATTTCCTCCGATCGAAAGTCGAGTCCATCCTAATCGTCGAATAGTGGGCGCTCGACTTATCCATTGAGTCGCAAAATTATCCCGACGTGAAATGTTGGCAGTTCCCAATCAGTAAGACGATATAGGAACTGGAGACCGAGAGTAGACGGTTATTGTATCAGAGCTTGACCCAAGTATGTGATATAAAGGCTGAGTTCGACTAGCGCGACCGTTCCTTTGTGATAGCGTCATGTATCGGTGCTGGTAATACCGGACACTCACGACTGACGCAATCAATAGCTCGAACCGTTTCATTCATGACGAAATGCTCGTCTCGTATCGGACCGCATTGGCTAAACCCCAAGGCATTCTGGTCGACCTGGTCAAGCCTTGGCCCTGAAACAAAGACTCACTTGTACGTACGGTCTCATCGGATCAGTCACGTGATTAGGTTTCGCAAATCGGAAGCATTCGATTCATAAGCGGATGTAATGCCCGGAATCAAATTGTTCAGTCTCAAACGTCGGAACAAAAGAGAGATAAAGACAAGACGACACAAAACTCGAAAACATACAAGTCGTCAAGACACTGATGGGACCATACCGTCAGCATGCAACGTGTTGTTATCAATTTTGCCGAGACTTGAGAGATCGATAAATCTGAGAAGGAGTCCGATAGTTTCGTCTCCCGCCAGGTGCAACCGGGTCGGGTGGTGTAGCAGAATGGCTGACTTGATCACGGTGACGTATGGTAAGTCACGCATCAAAGGACGTCCCGAGCGCATTCAGACTCGTTCAGCTACTCATAACCTATGATCCGTCAGTTTCAAACCCACAGGCGTTACCGGAGTGGCAATCTTATTCGACGGTGAGGGATCCAGAACGAAGCGGTCGATTTTCATGGGGATATTGATGATCGATGAACAAACACTCGATCACGGTCGACTAGTACGTCACGACGATAGGGAATACGGTGTATACCATTCAATCGGTCGTTCAATTACCTCAAGTTTGTGAGGCGAGCTCTTCCGGAATGTCAAATGCCATGTCGCTGATATTTCACTTAAATTGGGATCATCAGATTATGGCCCATCAATACCGTTGGGTGAAGGGTGGACGTTTGGGGGATCGATCTCGCCTACGACGACCGCGTCAGCCAAAGTCAGCACGGCCGACGGCGCTCAGACATCGAATACCGAAGACACTTCCAACTCGGGTGCATCCTCTGCACCATTAGAAACAGGCGCAATTGGATCGTCGACCTCCGCATCAATGTCGATAGCACGGTCATCAGCATCAACGACTGCATCATCCGCTTCCTCCTCGTCAGCGGTTCCGGTAGCAACTACCGTCAGCCCAGCTACAAGCGGTACCTCCGATCAGGATGGAATTCCCACTGCTTCCTTGGTCTTGGCGATCGTTTTCACTATATTGGCTTTTACCGGCATACTGCTCGGGTTATTTCTGTGGAGGCGGAGACGCAGGAGGGGCTACGACGCGGTCGCAGGGAGAAGCCCCGCATTGGGTTCTGGAGGAGGCAGTGGCAGCACCGCTGGACAGACAGTCGTCAGGGAAGGTCAAGATGATGTCACTGCAGCGGAGGGAGGAAAAGGAAACAGGTGGTTGCCTAGTAATTCGGCTGTGTTCTGTGCCGGTTCGTGTGTAAGAGATACTGATAAATTATGATACCGTATGTGAAATAGCGATATTAGCTGCAAGTGGACTGCGCCAACGATCGACTTCAGCCAGAATGAAACATAACAACCGGGTGCCAAGCACCAATGTCTGGGGGGATGCGTCTAATGACGACGGCTATGAGATGGTCGATTTGCCTGACGGAGGAGCTCAAGGGGACCAGAATCGCACACCGAGAACAGCACAGCCGGATCAGACGAGCGTACACACAGGAAGGAGAGGGATAGACGATACGAGGGAAGAGCTGAACGAGTTGTTACCTACGATGGGAGAAGATACTCCGACAAGGACTCCAACGGCCGGTAAGGGCAAGTTCATGGCAGCCCTGGGAATTGGAGCGGCTCGGTCGGGTCCGGGCGAAGACTCAACACCTCCGTCTAGTAGACAGGCCAAAATCAGTCAGACAGACTCTTCCACTCCGTCATCCAGGCAAGGTTTCTTTCCAGTGGGCACGGCTGCGAAAAAAGATACTCGTGAAACCACAACCTCAGCGACAACGGGGCATGTCAAGAGCGACTCGTTTCCTTCCATAATGGGCAATGATCGGGACCTGTTCTACTCGTACCCTGCTGAAGCGTCAGGCTCGCGTAGTAGGGACAGGGTAGACTCTGGAGTAGCGGATGAAGCGAAAATCAGAGACGATTCGCCGAGGACGGGGAGTGGATCGCGATTCTCTACCCTATATGCAGAAGGATACTCGAGTGCCAGTGGGAATGGGAGCGCATCTAGTCGAACTCCGGCCCATAGAGGACAGCCTATCGACGAGCAGGACCTGGCCGGTCTGGGTCTCGCGGGCGGCTTAGGATCGGCACTCGGTGGCAGCTTGAATCACTTGCAAGATGAAGGAGCGAGAACACCGAATTCTTACAGGTTCGCGACAAGTCAGATGAGATTTCCAGTCCCGCCGGATCGGAGTGAGGAAAGATTGACGTCGGAAGTAGCTGCAGGTATCACGAGAGACAGATCACGAAGCGCGTCAGCTGAGACATCGGGGACCAGGTGAGCTTTCTGTTCTTGATCGATGATGGCGATGGTTGTCTGACTGCATTCAATTCCTAGCTACCATTCGTTGTATGATCAAGCGAACACTCTAACTCACCGATCGAGATCAAGCACGAACGCCGTCGACGAAGAACACGATCATGTGATTGGCGGGGTCGACGAACACGGTCGTGGCATCACATTCCCAGATCAACCCGACGCCGATCCCTCTCGTAGTGGTCTGATCTCGGGGCTAGAATCGCAGCCGCTCGGGCACCCACCAATTCATATGATCGCCTCAGGTGAAAACGCGTACGAGGGTGCAGCAGAAACCGGTTCACGTCGACCCCGCCCGGTCCCACTCAGCGCACTCCCGTCTCCAATCTCGATAGACTCGCCTTCAGCATATACCGCGCCGAACGCTTTTCCCTGATCGCGGGGTCCATCTCATCTCTGTTCGGGGCCAAACGATCCAGTGTCGTTTCGGAGCCTTACCGAGGAAGAGCCACCGTCGACGGGAAGGCGACCTATAAGCTTGTCGGCCGGGAGAGATAGGACTAGCTATGCAGGACAACCCTTGGTCGGAGAGGACGTCTACCGGGAAGCCTTCTTGAGCGGCATACCTGAAGGCGACAGGCGGGACCGACAAGAGTCCAGCGGGGAGACGCAGGAAAGCGGCCAGACCGGGAGAAAAGAGCTCAGTGAGGGCGTCTTGAGTGAAGAGAATGGGAGTGGAGAGACGTTTGGCGTGAAAAATGGTAGAGGGGAGAGGGCAAGAGTCGTCACGCCCGCAAATCGAGGCGGGGAAAAGATGAGAACCGGGTCGAATGGATCGGCAGCAAGAGTCGGAGAGTTCGGGGGGGTCATTCCAGTCGAATCTGGTAACGAAATATTGAGGACCCCAGGGGATATGCGCAAGACTGTGAGTGCAGGCGATGATTTCATTCCGGTCACAAGCCGGGTACTCAGTTTATCGCTGATCTTTCCCCCCCAAATTAGTCCGCGCTCTTCGTTACAGGTTCGCCTTACTCTCCAGCTCAGGCTTCTAGTCAAGCGGCCTCGGTACAAGCCAACAGTTCGAAGTCTTCGTCTAATCATACCGCATCTGTGTCGAAAGCGTCGGTAGGCACGCTTGGTAGCTCTATCAGCGGAGAAAGTCTGGGAGTCGCCACCGGGCTGTATAGCGTAGCGGCTGCTCGAGGAAAGTGAGTCAACGAATGTTGCAGTCGGACCATCAAACTTAAATACTCACAGCCAGAATGATACTCCTGTTCTCGCTCCAGACGGTCAATGCCGCAATTGGTCAATACGCCAGACGCGCTAGCGGGGTTCATCCCAAGGACAGATACGCCTCCACCTGCTACCACTGGACGAGTTGGTGAAGTGCCGCACACGCTACCCTCGACGCCGCCTCCGAGACCAAGGTCGACCTCTGGAGACGAGCATGTAGGCGAACCTTTGTTACCTCCCAAGTTTCCGCGCGATCGATCGGGTAGCCTGAGCAGCTCTGAGAAGAGGAGGGAAAAGGAAAAGTGGTGGTTGGGTAGGTTTGGGCAAGCGGGGAGAAGTTGAGACGCGCGCGTTCCGACGTCGGCCAGGTCAGGTCGTGTCCGCCGTCAAAGGGTTCACTGCTGACATCAGGAGTGTGCTTGAGAGGAATCGATTCGCTTTATAATATCAAGAGCAGGAGTGAAGCTGTATCGTAGAGGAGAATTATACGCTAGTTTACGATACCCATCCAGTTCATCGATGACCAGCCAATTAGAAGCGCACTTTTGCGCTTGTTCTCCCCAGGGTGACGGTCGGATCCGAGGGCAAAGGGACAAGCTGACAAGGGTATTCAGGAAGGGCTTGTTCGTCCTCACCAAGAGCTATTCGCAACACTCTTGATCTTGTTCACTCCAATAAATCTGGATTACACGCCTTGATCACCCCGCTGAAACGTCTGCTGACCGGTGCTGTCGTTACCCTCCGTCGGACGCGATATCTGTCAAAGTCGTTCGCTTTCGCGTTTGTTGCGCGACTCACTTGTGAAAGGGTTCAACAATTGTCTACCTAGGAGCAGACCGGATCGATCAGAGGAGACCTACCGACGGCACCGCTACACCCAGCAGAAACAGTGACATAGCAGCAGTGAAGGACGTCACTGCAGACTGATATAGCTGGTTTCGTAGATCGTACCTACTTTCGCAGGATCATCATCAGCTCAGCATCACAGACGGGCCTGACGCGACATCAGACAAACTTCTTGCATCACCGACCACAATAACCATGGCTCGCGGAACTCGATCAGGTCGAGCAGGTTCGGCACAACAGGAGACCAAATCAATGCAGCGGATGTCGATATGGATCTGACTTCGCCTCTGAAAAGAAGTAGGTCTCGCGTCTCGTCTACCAATTCGACATTCAACTGCGTGCTGACGATACCTTGAACATTTGCTCGTCTCGAATCCCGTGTGTAACCTAGAATCCCCGGATCCTTCCAACGGTCTAGAAATCTCCCCAGCCAAACGTACCCGATCTCAACTCTCGAAATCATCCAATCCGCTCTCCCCATCAAACGACAACCGGGTCGACACTTCCGTCTCTCCTAACGCCAAAAAACAAGAGCACGACTCGAACTCGACGAGGAGTACTCGAGGTTCAGCCTCGGCTCTACCTGACGAGGAAGACCCTCAGCAACAAAGCAGTACGCTCGGTCTCAACGGAAGAAGAACCAGTACGGCCGCGGCGAGGACGTCTACGAGGATCAAGAACAAGCCGACGAACGATCGAACGGGCAAGCAGGACCACGACGAGAAGGAGGACGGAGCGAGGTCGTTCAAGATGGATCTGCTCGATGACGAGATGGAAGAAGAACTCAAGCCGGGTGTTTTGGGCAGGAAGAAGAGGAGAGAGATATTGGGTGTTCTTATCGCGTGAGTGTGGGATGGTGGAGGTCCACAAGCGAGGTTTGGTTGAGGCTGATCTCACGTATGGCCGGGGTTTCGTAGGATGGAGACTCAGCCGATCGATGTGCCATCGGCAGGCGACTCGCATCCCAAAGTTAGGACCCGGCTGGTTAAGGTCGTAGACGCCCCTTTCAACTTTGGCCCTTCTCCAAAAAGTCAGGCAGAACAGGAGGGTGATGTCAAGCTTGAGAATGGCACGGCGGGAAAGGCGAGGGAGACGACCTTGAGGAAATTCTTGTTGACCAAGGAAGAGGAGGTCACGGTGGAAAGGTTCTTGGTAAGTACCGAGATTGCGAGATCTGCAGCGCGACGGCAAAGCTGATTCGGATCGACATGTCACCAGGACTCGTTGTCAAGTTTGGCTGTCACTCTGTTACCCCCGACCAACCTGCCCAACCCGTTCGCCGAGATCAGCACAAAGGGAAACATCTCCACGCCCATCCCGGAACCCACGGCGGTAGCGACCCGCTTGCTAGGATCCAAGATCAAGCAGGAAAAGGAAATGCCCATATATGAACACTTGCAAGCGGTCAAGGACGTTGTACTCGCTCTCATCCCTGGCGAATCGACAGCTTTGCCCGCACCCGTACCGAAACACAGGTGGGCACTGCATCAGCGGACGACAGTGCCCTGGCCCATGCCTCCGAGACCGGTGGCCAGGGGTGAGAAGGCCCCCGTCGTCGTACCCACCGATAGGGTACATTTGGATTGGTTCACCAGCGTAGCGACCACGAAGAATGGCAAGATGGAAGATGTAGAGCAGGCGACTGGGGGAGCAGTCAAATTAGGAGATGAAGGCGACGAGGACGTGGGAGGTCTGACCAGACTGCAGGTCGAGGGGTATCTCGGTGAGCCATGTCGCTGTGCTGTGTGCAACGGTCTCGAGACTAAGTTTGGCTTCGTTTCCTAGCTCTCGGCAAGCCAGCTGTAGTTGGTCCACCTGACAGGCAGAACGAGGACACTCAGCGTGCGCGGGGACCAAAGCTTGGAAAGACGTTGTACGCGAACGCTAGTCAAAAGTTGAAGCGATATAAAGACAAGCGACGCGAGACCTTGCCCGCAGGTCGACCTGGTGAGTCGAAGCTCACCATCGCGCAAATCGACGGCGCGTTGTTGACGGGGACGGCGTGACAGTTGGCTTCTTGTCGCATTACCACTCGTTTACCCCATCGTTCGGACCGACGTACGACTCGACGATGAGCAGCGGCGGCTGGAACTACGATGATACCGTCGACACGATCTACGCTGCCGCTAGCAGTCGGGCGTGGATCGAGTCGGGGTGGAACAGCAACTATGCGTCGACATCGACTATCAAGGTGGAATCCACCGAAGCGATGCTCGAAATTGAAGCTCAGGAAAGGGCGCTGAGGGCAGCAAGAGTATTGGTGGGAGATGGCATACCCGATAGTGCTATCGATCCGGAGCTGCTTGGCGCGATCGAGCGGACGCAATCGGAATCGTACACGGCGACAACTAAACTACAAGAGAATGGTCAACTCCTTCAAGCCTTAGCGCGTCGTCAAGAAGCCCGCCTTCGCCGCAACGAGCGCACGGTAACGGATCCAGAAGAGCATGTGCTTGGTAAGTTTGATGATCTGTCGCGTACCACGGGAAGCTCAAGCTCACGATCCCCATGGAACATGCAGCCTCCCGTGTTTCTACCAATCTGCTCGAACTCGCCTCAAAGGTCCGCCCGCGGGCGGTTCTTCCTCGTAGATTACACCCGCATCTCCCTCTCGCAGCTGAACTCGCCCAGACACTCGTCTCGACGCCTGGGGCAGTATACCGAGGGACTCTGGACCCGGCGCGGCCTAAGGCAATGGCTGAGAATTACACAGCCAGCACCCGGGATGAGCCGTCTATCCCGAAACGTCGCGAGGTTCCCTTCACTTCCGCCGCCGCCACCCCGAATAGGAACTTGCCTCCCAGCACGACACAGAACCGGGGTCCGCTGCCCCAGCCGATGACCACGCCGACTCCACCTGTCCGTAACGTGCCTTCGTTCAATGGAGCCATCCCCTCATACCGAGGAGGCGTTACAACATAGAAGATTTGGGTCGCGTATTCGTATTCGTATTAATCTACTACCGTCATAAGATCGGACGGCATGTACCTTTGTTGACATCTAGTTACAACCAGCATAATGATATTTCGGCTAGTCTCAGGGTCATCACAATTTTCGTCCTGTCGTTTACGTAGAAGCCAAAGTTGTTCCGTCGCCGTGTTTTTGCCGTCTAGTGGCGAGATCGTCAGGGGTAAAGGTCGTTTTCAAGTTGTTTTGAAGCTGACCGTGTCCGAGAAGAGGTGGTCAACTTTTCGATCCACTCGGATGCACTCAGCCAGACTTGCCTGGACGAGTTTGTCCGGACTCCACAGTCGTTCTGTAATCGCGTTCAGGTAGTCGAACAAGTCTCCCACGTTGTCGCACTCGAGGATGCCCGCCTGGCCAGTCTTGAGAATAGCGAGCGCAGACAAGATGATGACGTCTTTGCCTTCAATCATGAAGCAGTCCCAGATGCGCAAGACCGTCTGAGCGAGTTGCGCGTGTCAGTCATCGCTCACCCCAAAACAAACCGCGCCGACGTACTTCAATCGGCAAACAGCTGGTGAACAAGCTCAACATCCAGCCGAACGTGACAGCAGACAAATCGAGCCCGAGTTCCTCGAAATGCCGGTTAATTTTGGGTAGGGTTTCCGCGACCAACTCGCCGAGAACGGCCTGCTCGGTCATGCTGCCTTGTAGAGTCGACGTGAACCAATCTCGAGGGAGTAGGTTGCGGATCAGGCAGGACAAAGGTCCAATAGGCGCGTTCCTCGTCTTCGTAGATGAGGAGGAGAGTCGCGGCGACTAGATTCATACCTTGACAGTATCCGATCGATGGATCGTGCCAAGCATAGGCAGTGAGCAGTCGTCTGAGCTTCTCGCAGCCGACGCCATCACCACCGAAAAAGACATTGGTGGGAAACGTCCGCCTGGGGCATTCAATCAGTATGATGTTGCCGAGTCGCGTACACGGCCGCCACACTCACTTGACATCCTTTTCGATGTCCCCAAGCACCGGATGCTCGTCGTGCTTGTGCACCGAGAGTATCTCGTGGTATTCGCCTGGGATGAAAGCGTCTTTGGCGCCTGAGCATTCCGCCCAGATGCTGGCGCGCAGATTGATAGGTATACCAGAAGACACGATGAGTGTTTTGAATCGCTTCATGACTTCTTGTCCGGTTTTGCCGTCACCAATATTGGCAATTCCGACCAAGTCATCTTGCCAAGATGCGTGATCAAGTCCGGGCAGCGATTTGTGCTTGGCCGATACGCTTCCTTTGCGAGAAGAGTTTTCCCCCGCCGATATTTGATGAACTGTTCCCACTGACGAGCAGTTTCTGCTTCCCGCACATCCTGGACCTCACCGAGCTGGTCCAGGAGAGCCGACACCGGCTTACGGTGGCGTACTGCCAGAGAGTCGAGTTTGGCCTTTTGCAGTCGGACCCGAGTAAGTCTTTCCGGCCCCCATTCGCAGTGATGGTGGGTCGGAGATTGAATGCCCCACGGCTGGATACCGTGACGTCCTGGTGCGAAGCGCTCGGTTTTGCGGGTGAGGGACTGAAGACGGCGAGTGTGGACGAGCGAGGTCGATGAGGAGTTTGGCCATTCGATACAATGGTCCCGCACGACTCGGGCAGAGGCATACAGACGGATCCGGGGGACGAATTCGATTGAAAGCTGACGTCCGAT
The DNA here is from genome assembly GCA_963457585.1 of Spergularia bocconei. Lineage (NCBI taxonomy): Eukaryota > Viridiplantae > Streptophyta > Magnoliopsida > Caryophyllales > Caryophyllaceae > Spergularia > Spergularia bocconei. The sequence continues at coordinate 29,425 of CAUOPT010000019.1, forward strand.
TTGACCCTTTCCAAGGCGTGCTCGTCGAACGAAGCCCGTGGGGTCCCTCTTGACGCGAGGCATCTCATCTTCTTCCGGAGCCATGTTTGCGAGCGTGTCCTCTTCCGACGCAGCCTTGAGATCGAGCAACATTCGGACATAGCGGAGATCGTAAACGAATCCAAACTTGTCGGTATAAGGTGCCAACTCGGCGCTCTCGTCACCAAACCGCGAAGCGAGCTTGAGCGAGGGCGAGGTTTCGCTGTGCAAGTTGTGCATTGTGTTGCGTCTTGGCAGCATGGTCGGTGGCTTGTCTTTGTCGGCGATGAATGCATCCATCTCGACCAGAGGCGGGGTGGATTCTCCGTCGTGCTCGCCGGGGCTAACAATCGGGGTTGACATGGCGGAGCGGTCAGGACTTTTGCCCTTGCTGACGGGGTATCCCGGGGGTCGCCAATGTGCCTGCCATGTCTCGGCTGGAGATACTACGAAGCAGCTGTTTCCGAGCTGTTTCTCCTTCTGTCGCTTGGGTCGGGACGGACGACCCACTTGCCAGAAACGCTTGAACGGGACTGGCGAGAGCGTTACCCAGAGAAGAAGGAAGGCCGAGCACGGAATGTCGCTTGGATCTCTTAGTAAGCGACTTTGTGTTTACTGGTTCACGGTGATCGTCTCTGCCAAGCCTCGCAATGGTTGGCTGGGACCGCAAGGTGATTCCCGTATCCCTGCTATTCCGGACCAAGCTATATGCCATTCGACTTAGCGTCTCGCCTTGCAACCGCTTTTTGCTTGCTGTACTGAGAATCGAGGACATGTCAGGTGTCAAAGTCGCGTGGCGAGAAAGATGGCTCGGAATGAAGGAGTGTTGCTGCGATCTCCATAGCGAAAGGTGTGGTCCTCTCCGTCGTCGCCCTCAGGCCGGGCAAGATCGGAGGCGAAAGAACAGGCTTCCCAATCGCTGCAGTCTCGGAAGTCGTGGTCGACGCACGTGGTCGGCTAGGCTGGAATTGCTTGCTTCCCTTGCCTGAACTTTCTGCACCTTGAACTCGTTGTTTGCCATTCTTCCGCGACGAGTCTTTGCGCCGCGGCGCACTGCCCGTCCAACCCCAAAGGCTATCCGTCCAGCTCGATCGGTGATGCTTGTCTTTCGGCTGTGGTACGCTGCTTCCGAGCAGATCGTCATCGGCGACGGCCTCCTCGCTGGCAAAAATCGTCCCGTCAGCGGTGGTCGATCGAACAACGATCGTGGGCGTTCGACCTGGTTGCGCCATGGAAGCTTGTGTCGAACTGCTCCCGACCGGGCACGATGGCTCTGCTGTTGCGCATTGATCCAAACAGGAGTCAAAGACGGGGAACGTGATGGCGAGTCCGGGGCATAGTGGCTTGATCGCACCCGGACGGTCGCTTGTAGATCGTCCTCCCCGATTTGATCGGCACTGAGCGGGTCTCCCTGGCTTTGGCGGTGATGGCCCTGGTTGAACGAGAAGGTGGATACGGTCGGCGAGGTGAGATGTGTCGACAGAGCCTCTGAGAGAGAATCATGAATGGAGAGCTGCAAGGTCGTGGTTGTACGATGCGTGATCAGCGAATCGTCCTCTGAAAGAGCATTGTCAACCGTAGTCACTGTAGGAACGCACCTGGTCTTCTTCCCTGAACAGGCCTGGACAGTCGTTTATCCTCTGCTTCTCTTCTCGCTTCAATATCAGACCTTTCTGCAGTCGTCCTCTGCCCGGTTGAACCTCTTCGAGGGGGTCGCAATCCCGCCTGATCCCGTACCTGTGTGCGCACCTGGTGTTACGTCCGGCTGAACGTCATCCTGCCCTAACCTCGACGGTCCAGCGAGACTCGACCGGAGAGCTTGGTTCTCCTCTTCTAGCTTGAGACAGGTCTCGCCTAGTTCCCTCGATAAGCGGGATAGCACGCGGAGGGGATGTAGGTGTGGTTGTACCGGCCGAGGTGGGGAGGTATGCTCCACCCCTGCGTCTGCCTCGTCCGCCGAGACCCGATCGTCTCCTCGTCTACCGAATTCGGGGAGCGTAGCTGGTGGACTAGGTGGAAAGATACCCTCCGATCGTTGATGAGGGGTCGATTGTTCTGATCTTTGACCCTCAAGTTGAGGGACCGTCAGAGCGAGGATTTGAGTGGAGAACCGTTTGAGCGGGCGGGGTCGTGTTTTAGGAGTCGTCAACGAGGAAATCGAAGAGGAAGACCTTGAAAGACGAGGGGAGCCGGGAACGACATCAGAGGTAAATTGAGGCGAGTGGTCACCCCGAGCGTCAATGGGAAGTGGCTGTGTCCGGTGGAAAGGCGAGGGGGATGACGACGAGGTGATTGTTCCGCACGCTCGTGCCAATTCATCATCGTCGAGCAGGTCCCACGGACATGATAGATGTCAAGTTCTCACGTCCAATGCCAGAAAGAGCCAGCGGTATCCGTGATCTAGCTGTGGTCGAGGGCTCTTGATCGATTTTGTGGTAGGCGGTCGCGGTTGACATCGTCCTGCAGTTGATCGCTGGGATTCGACGTAGTGACGACAGGTGGCTCGGTCCGAGAACCTCTAGGTCGACCGGTTTCGCTCGGATTCCGAGAACCAGAAGCTCTAGAAGATATGCTAGCTCTATTGGGAGACTGCCTTGATCTCTGTGTGGCTGTCGGCTGGATCGAGAGGGGGTGGGAGAATCGGTCCGTCATGGTCGCCCGATATCACTGCGATGACGATTCTACCGTGGTCAGATGCAGCCGGTCAGGGCGATCTTGTCTGTGAAATTTTCATGGCTACCTCCAATGCGATAGTATGATCGGATTGTCGCCTCGAAGACTGGCTATAACAGGGTGTCTCTTTCAATCGGATCCCGAAAAGACGATGACAGGTGGGTTGACGATGTCCCAACAACTAACCCTCTGATGCGTCATCATCCACACATCACGGAGCCGAGCCGAGGCGTTTCAGAGTCGAAAAGTGCATGTCGAGGGAGTCGTGGCGAGACAACGCAATCACATGGGGAGTTACAAAAACACCACTTCGGCACGTGAAGAGCTTGGGATTATGGGCAATAGCCCGGTGGGCTGACTGAAGCCAGACACTACAACGTAGGAAACCGATTAAAGGGTTGTCGACCATGACATGACGCCTGCGTAATCTGCTACTCACCGGCGATCACGTGGTACCCAGAGCCTGTCTCGCCTCATACTAACAGCCGCCTTCGATCAGCATCCTTGATATAGGCTTCATCACAAGGGCTAAGTCAGCTACGGTCAGCTGATGTATCGCCGGAAGAACCGATCGTCCCCAGGAATTCCTTTGATCGGTAATGGCGAAACTCTGGCCACAGCATCTTTTTCCGAACTCAGTCACGAGTATAAGATCAGCCGAGAAAGGGGTTGAACATGCATTTCTCATGGTTAGCATCATCATCCACCTAGACACGCTTGCTACATTTGCGACAATGAGGAATGGCCAAAGCTGGAGATCCGAAAGTTTAACATCGATGGACTGGCCAAACTCTCTTCCGGAGAAAGCCTACCTGATTGGTTCTGGCCCTGTATGAAATTCCATATGGGGGAGAAATATTCACCTGCGTATGAGCATATACTGAGATTCATGCACGTTCGCGCCAACAACCCGGACCAGGTGCGATAGATGCGCTATCCGCCAGGCTACAGATCCAAGCGGTCGAACACTTAACATATGTCTATGTCTCCCGCAGGTTCCTATGCTCTCTATTGCCTCGACACCATCGAACCGCTCAACACGACAGTCTGGCCGAACGGGTCACGATCTGAATGGAATGATCTAGGCTTACTGCAGGACCCAGTTTGGTAGTGATTCAGACTTCTGGACCATCCTCCACGCCGGCCTGGTTTCAAACTCGACCCCTCTCCTATGGAGCCTGGAGGAGACATATGCTAGCGGCAAGAAGGAATGAGAGCAAGCAAACGATGCCACCAGTGACGTACCCGGTGCCTCTTCCAGTGTAACCAAGTCAAATGCGAGATAATTCGCGACCAGGTAAGGCTTTTTGACAGTTTTCACGGCAGAGATTGTGGCGTGGCGTCAGTCAGTCCTCTAGTGTTGGCAAACGCTCTCAACAGTGAATTTTTCGTAGTTAATACGAGAAGACTTGCGATTGTGGCTTTGTACCGAGTGTTCCAGTACGAAAGACGAAAATTCACTTCAGGTCGCTCCTTCGCACGCGTTTCGGTTTCTCCTGTACAGACGGTTGACCCCTTTCTTTGAATCGAAGTGCTGGCTCAAGCTCTGTAGAATCATGTCCACTCGGCACTCGCTGAAAGTTTTCGTTAGCCCTCTGATCGCGCTCGTCTTTGCTGACCCGAAGAAGCGTTGAAGACCCTCTTGTGATCAGGTTTGGTGGAGCGAACTACGTTCCTAACCATACTGTCCGTTGCCTACGTCATTGCCGACTAGCCCCGTGTCACACCCATAAGTCTTGCTGTATATCATTGACTCGTTAGGGCAGGGTGAAGGCAGATGGGAACTTCAATGTCACTACTTTCCATGTTGCGACTTTGCTGCCGCACGAGTAGTTGTGACGCGTAAGTTTACAGGGCTGGACTAATCTGACCGGGAAACTTACTATATCAATATTGATATGTGCTTTTCGATGTTCGCTCACGTGGACACTGTCGTCAGTACTTTGCCTTCGTCGCTGTGATAGCCGGCCTCTTTTCTTTTGCTATGGCATCGACTCATCCGGTACCCTCATTCCAGCTCCTCGAAGAAGCAGAAGATCGTCGCATGGGACCCACCCTTGGTTCCCAGCCGAGTCGGCATGTTCTTGCGGCTATTTTCGAAGGAACATGCATACACGGGGGTCCTGACAGAGCTTAGTGCTCTGTATAAACGGAAAAGATTGGGCTGTCCCGCTTATCGCAAACCCCGGTCATCAAAGCGGGATCCGCCAGGATGAGCAGAATCCCAAATTGTTACGATTGCGATTTCACTGGAGGAGGTCATCTCTGGTTGCCCTCCAGGTGCGCCGTACGGCGTAGCCCATGGTCCTGACGACTTGGAAATCGGCGCCGATTCATAGTCCGATACAATCGAAGAAGGTCTGCTCGAGAGTCGAGGCCAGTCAAGGCAAGATTTTCAGGAACCCTTATAAGCTGTAGAGCGACGCCTCAAGATACGCGTTGTAACGTATTAAGGAGCGGACGTCCCTTCCGATCGCATGTGCTGAATTGAATTTTTTTTTTGCTATGTCATGGGCAACGGCTTTGTCTCGGAGCTTCGTTATGACAATTCCTCTCCGACTCATCACATGCAAAGAGATGAAACCCGCGGCTTGCATCAACAGTTTCGAACATGTTTCGGTAGTATCGATGAACGGGACTGCCAAGATTTCACGTGAAACCGACTTCGCGCTAACAGTCTGCTTCCGATTATAGGTCTCGGTCTGTTCATCTTTTTTATCGTTTTCTGTTGAGGGCTATAGTCCTTGTTTCGATCGGCGTTGATGGTGCATGAGCGACCTGTCACAAATACCGGGGGGAGGCATAGGCAAGTAAGGCAACTGAGAGTGCACAATATGATAGCCCGCTCTGCCTAGGTCAACCCATGCCGCCACGAATCAGACTGCTTGACGCTCCCGAAACAAAGATTGCTCATGCACCTGCTCGCTTGAGGGAAGGGGAATCGAATTGACATCCAGTCGAGAAGTCGACCACGGATGCGAAACATGCGCCAATTTGAGGAAATGCTCGTGCTGACATGCAAGACGTAGCGCTCTACCTTCGTCCAACGACGTGACGACTGGCTGGCCGCTGACGCGATTCGGTCGGGTCCAACCCAATCGATAGCCAACCCGAAGCTTGGTAAAATGGCTTGGCCATGTACGCCTCGGGCTGACAAGAGGATCCCAAGTCCGAGTGGCTTTCCATTAGTCCATCACGCCGGACAGGAGAGACTCTCACATGTCTGCCCGCGTGGCCGCATAGCGAATACTCCTGCAGTTCCGCCCATCCGGTCGTCCGCGCTGCCCGAGCTTTGGCTTACGATACTCGGACCTGCCAAGAGAAATTTCCGAGAGCGCTCTCGCCTAATCAGATAACGCGCCACAGAAACGATGCCCACACCACACACACCACACCGATTCGACTTTTGCATACCCTTCGCTCTGCTCCGTCGTGCCTGCTCGTCAATTTTCGGACGGATAGCGGTTGGTGTGAACGACTCGTGTTCGGGTCGAGTCGACTGAACCTAAACATGTGCACACGACGTGACTCCACACCATGACCGGCTGAACGGTCAGGCGGTCGCAAACCGAGGACTTTTTTTCCCATGCTCCGCATCGCTCCGAGATCACCGAAAAGTCCCCTTATATAGGCTTATCAGATAGGAGAGGACAAAGTCTTTTTGACGGGCTCACGGGAAAGTCTGTCACCAACGACGCTCAAATTCTGAGCGCCTGACATCGACAACTATGGCTCGCTCTACCGACTCGTCGTCGCAAGACGAACAGACCGCTTACAAGGAAAAGGACGCATATGGTCGTCAGGATGTCGACCAGTTGCCCACGGTCGACAACGAACTCAAGTCCGATGGCCCTGTCATCACCGCCAAGTCGAAGGGTGTCGTCGGAATGGAGCTATTGCTCTCCCGAATGAACGTCAAGTATTTGATCTTGTTGTACGGAGGGTTCATCTTGCTCTCATACACCTTGTCGTTGGGTGAGTCGGGGTTGAATATGGGCCCCTTCAGTGATCCGATGCTGACGGCGCATACCGGACTTCTGCAGACCAATACACTTCGGGAACTTATACCACCTACGCCACTTCCGGGTTCGAGGTGCACTCGCTCCTATCCACGATCGGAGTCATTCGAGCCATCTTCCAATCGATCAGTCAGCCTCCGATGGCCAAGATCGCCGACGTATTTGGACGTGTCAATGCCTACGTGTTGAGCGTGGTCCTTTACGTGCTGGGTAGGTTTAGCTGCAATGTCCGGCGAAGATCGGTATTTAACGTGGTGTTTCGCACCTTCAGGTTACATCATCCAGGCTTCAGCGCCCAACATCTACGTAGGTCGCCCCGCGTTGCGCTTCGGTCAGACTTCAGCTCTGAATCACAGCTTTCGATCGTCTAGGCTTACGCTGTCGGTAACGCCATCTACATCTTGGGGATCACCTCGCTCTTTTTGCTTCGTAAGTTTGGCATGAACGAGTTCACTTCAGAATCACGTACTTACCCACCGTTTTTCCTGCCTGAACCTGTTGCAGAAAACATTATCATTTCGGATATCAGTTCGCTCCGAAACCGTGTCCTGATGACTATTCTGCCGAACACTCTGCCCGGTTGTCTGAACGTTTGGGTCGGAGGAGACGTCGCTGGCAAGGTTCTCGAGACTACGTAAGGGTTGACACGGATAAACCCACACAGAACGATGCAAAGCTGACGAGTTTGCTTCGCGTGATAGTACCTGGCGATGGGGAGTCGGTAAGTTGTATACGCTCGACGAACGGAATCTACACCGCTGACTTGCCGCTCCGAACTCCAGGCATGTTCGCTATCATCACCCCAGTCATGGCCGTTCCCATCATCGCCGCTCTCGCCACCGGTTCGCGACAGAGGAAGCGAGTCGACCCTGAAGACTCGGACTCGAACGAGCGTATTACTGTCGTCGAGCATTTGCCCTGGAAGGAGAGAGCCGTATCGATGTTCTGGCAATTGGACCTAATCGGGTTGCTCCTCTTGATTGGCGGTGCGGCATGTTCCTCATCACTATCACGCTCGCCAACAACAAGACCAAAAGCTGGGGC